>OMNM01034948.1:0-18257 GCA_900302745.1 Parablennius parvicornis | reverse complement strand
TGTATTTTCAGTATGAACCTAAGCAGTTTAACTCCTCGGCTCAGTGATTAGTTCACACACACCATATTATGTAAAGGTGGCCCGGCAGTGGCAGCTAATGGCCTCCCTGTCTCTATAAGTTATGGATGTAGCCTTTTGTGCTGCAGGGTCGCACATAAAGGCCCCTCTTTTTAATTCACAGTCACCCATGGTCAGGCTAAATGGCTGACAATGGAATTGGAGGCCCATGTTTATACCAGTACACATACATGCTTTGTTGCAAAAATGGCTATTGATATGACCGCAAAGCTTCAGCAGCCTGTTTTTGTGATGTTTCTATGAGGTAAAATCTCCCCTAATATGGTATCTTCTTGTATACATATCTCCAATGCCTTTTAGAGAGATTCTATGATAAAATAGGACAATACTTTGTGGAAAATCTGTCACAATATATGCAAAAAAGAACACAAGTAAGGGTACGCGCAATGATTTCTTACTCCCTCGTAAGAAGGTGTCATTTAAAGTACTCCTCGCAACAGTATTTAAGCTTGCATTTCTCCGTTATTTATGTTTTCATTTGCAGTCACCTCTCGAAAATTAAAGGCAGGGCATTAAATTTTATGATTGCTTCTGTAAATTATAGGCAGATTTAAAAGATATCTACTGTAAACACACAGATTGTACTGGTTGCTGAAGAAAAGGCTGCATTTTCTTTATAGTTTTCACGCACAAAAGCAAGCTAATAAAGTCACAGAATCTTGGCAGTTTCACATAAACGTGCCACACAGTGTGGTACAACACGAACACCTGGCAGTCGGTGTTAGTAATCTCTCTAAGTCAAGCTTCATAATATAAAAGCTTGGCCTTGCAGCCTTTCATGTTAATTGTGTCGGTGACTTAAAAGAAACCGTGATTACAAAATGTTGCAGAACCCAGTTCAGCTTGTTTCCACGCAGCACATCATTTTTACCCCTTCTGGAGTAGATTATTAAAAATTGATCAGTCTTTGTAATAGAATAATTTCTGTCTGTTTTCATATTTTAATCCTGTTTTAAGGAAAACATGATACATTAATCAAATATGACAGAACATACTCTTAATGTAATCATGCAGGAGAATATGAATTGCAAATGCCTTGCCGCCTCCCTCCTCCACCCCAAATGTACTTCCATTAATGTTACAAAATAAAATAATCATGACCGCTTTAAATAGAAATCAACTACATGGAATGCGACAGAATATTTTAGAATTGGGTTTGTATGAAATGGCGAAATGCAAGGGCTTTACATCAAAAGCTGGTGGCGTAATGCTGTGAACAAGCGCTGGTGCCTTGGGACTCAGCTCGAGACAAATGCAAGGTGACGCACGCCTCGCCAGGCCCCATTTCCTCACTGATCGAGAGGGAACACAAGTTTTCTGTGTCAAGAACAAAGATTCTTCTTAGATGAGATGATTCCTGACTAATGGTACATCATCGCTTCCTAGACTGTCCTTGTTGACTGGATTGACAGGGTGAGTGCTGTAAAGATTCACTTTTTTATTTTGCATTCAGACAACTTAAAAAAAAGAAAAGAAAACATATAAAATAAAGAGAGGAAACACAGAAGGGAAGAAGAATAAAAAAGGCGCCAACAACTTAAAACAACACAGTGGTGCCCATAAGCTCCAGAGAACTGGAAATTAGTGCACTCATGACATCCTGCAATTAATGTAATACATTATGAAAGTCTAGGCGCCACTGTTGATCTGCACATGGATCGCATTTATGGACCGAAATATCTCATCACCATTTAGAAGTTTTCCTTAAAGAGACTGGGACTGAGCATTCCAGAGACATTCGCTTGAAATGGAGAGGCACCTTTCAAAACAAGTCAATATTCAGCACAGAAGAAAGAGGTCCTAATTAGATTCATTTGCCTCTTGGATCAATGTTTTCCTAGGGATGTGAGTTATAAAGTCAGAGTGGAGCATAAATAATCAAAAACAAATAAAGATGTGTGTTTGGAGAAATATGGCTGATGGTGCTCATAAAATCTCAGCCCGGCATGCAAAAGCGGAATGAATATTTAAAGATGGGAAGAAAAGAAAATAGCTCAGGTATGGAACAAAAAAAAAAAAAAAAAAAGAGGCAGTTTCTAAAAAGGTCTGACCTTGGCCAGCAGAGTGGAGGAATTCTTTAGAGGGTACCTTGGCCATACTTAG
Source organism: Parablennius parvicornis (assembly GCA_900302745.1). Lineage (NCBI taxonomy): Eukaryota > Metazoa > Chordata > Actinopteri > Blenniiformes > Blenniidae > Parablennius > Parablennius parvicornis. The sequence continues at coordinate 16,076 of OMNM01034948.1, read as the reverse complement.
TGAAAAGTAGATAATTTGTTAATGTCACGCACTTGTTGGAAATGGCAGATAAATGGATTTCAGCCATTATTTTCCAGCCTAAGTGAAGTGAAGGAGGAAACGTTGCGGAGAGGACAAACCCAGTTATGACTGATAAGTGTCTAAAAGCTAATGAAGGCTGGCTAGGCCAAGGTCAATGGCTGCTAGTGAGATGCTATGTGCTGCTCCGTTGTCCTGCCGCTTAAATATAGAGGAAATATACATTGAGCTTTTAACACCTTGAAACATAGGAGAGACTGGTATATGAAATATGGGCATGTAATGGCTTTTTAATGACGGCCTCCCAGCCCACTATTCTGGCCTGAGATTGGAAATCGGAGGTGAACCTTGATATCACTGCGCTAAGTGCTTGTAATGCACCGTAACTTCTGGCCATCCTGTTGAGTGAGACAGTTCAGGCCAGGAGATAAATGCCCCGGTACTGGACAGGGCCTCTCACTGGCAGGAGGACAGTGCACTCCCCGTGATCCCGGCCCGAGTTACTTCTCAAGTTCACAACAGTGACAGGTCGGTAAGTAGTGATTTGTGAATTTACAGTTCAAAAGATGTCCACAGCCGAAAAAAAAAAAAAAAAAAAAAAGGTTCCAAAATTAGCAGCATTTTTCTTGAGCATCTTGGTCGCCAGACATGTCGCTTAGCTTGTTTTCACGCTGGTAATTACATATGAGAGACTGTTGTGTTTTTTGGATGTCGCCTGTTTCCCGTGCCATTTAGTTCAAACACACTATTGAACTAAAAATCACCAGAGCAATCCTTAAGAATGTATTGGGTCGCATGTGTAAAAGACTGAATTTTACCAAAGCCTTTGTTTAATATGGAGGTAGTCTACAAATAGAAAGAATATTTACACAATATCACATATTCTATACCCATGACAGGCATAATAGATATTGTTTTAAATGCTGCATATTGGTTTGTGATCTTGCCTCATAGCAGAAAGATCCTCATTTCAAGGCTTTTTTGTGGACGTTGTATGTTTATTTCATTTAATTTCCATTTTTTGTTCAAGCACAAATTACAAAAAGTCATCTTATTGCAGTTTTGCACAGAAAGCCCAACATTCTTACATGAGAAAGCATAGGCTAAAGTGGAGAGTCTTCTGCTGGGGGTCAGAGGAATGTAGAATAGAAAAGGCAAACTTGTTGACATCAGAGAAGCTAATCCACTTGCTGCAGACTTGATAAGGGTGAGAGACACAGGTCACTACCAGCTCCACTGTCAGAGATCCTATTCTGCATGTGCATGACTTGGTTAAGTTAATGTGTCATTCCAAATTGGTGTGAATGTATATGTAAGTCTCACTGCATTTGCCTTGTGCTGGCCTGCACAGGGTGTAACCTGCCTGAGGCCATAATTAGCTGGGATCAGCTCCAACCCCCTGGCCATCCTGAATTACATAAAGTAATAGAGAAAATGGGGTGGATAGCTTATTTTTATTGGCTGGACAGTGGAAGCTAAACACAAAATGAAATTAGAGCAATAAAAGTGTATATTCAAGAGAAAACAAGACTTCAATTTCATCACTCCCCAAGAAAAACATATTTTTTATCCATATCATGTCAGGTGCAGTCGAAGCAGAAATATTCAAATATGTACCCTGACGATGTACAATACCCTAGAGGGAGCTGCTTCTACTACAGTTTAGATATAAGCTGACCCTTGGCTGGACTCTCGGTTTTGACTCCAATAATCCAATCATCTGAGTGAATAATTACAAAATAATAACACCGGTGCAACATCATCTTGGCTCCATCCAGTAGAGTGGCTTCCCTTCCGCCACTTGTGTGCTTAATGTCCTCTAAAGACCCATATTACACCCCAATTAGATGGCACTCTTGTTTCCTTACATCAAGGGCTTGACTCTACTGGCTTGTCACCCTCCCTTGGCCTAATCAATTTCATTACTCCAGTTACAGCCCCAGCCCCGGGAAAGCTGTGCCCTTAAACTTCAGCTCCTGCTTCAATCGATCAATAGCTCAAGTCCCTGCCAAGGTTCCATTTAAAGTTCATTTATTTCGAGCCATCATATAAAACAAGACAGAGCATCGATGCAGCCCCACTTTGTTTTATTTGACTGAGGATTTCCACCATGACACTCAAATCCACTCCAGTTTACTCCCAAAGATGTTCTGGGGACAAGCACCAGGTAGGATCACTATACGACCAGCCTTATTTACCTCCAGCTTTCAAAGCCTGCGTCACATGTGCACGTTGGCTCTCTGTGCTGCAGCACAATACAGTCAGTGGATCTTTTATTTTTCGCGAGTGGCACAAACCTTATAACCTTATTGTTTCAACTGTGCGATACAGGCACCATATACTTATACAAATCAGATGATTTTTATTTTTAAAGGTCCCATATCACACTTTATTTCAACAATTTCCCGAAAGTGTCAGAGATCCAACAACATTGTATTCAAAGTGTATTGCCTCAAATTCAGCCTTGGTCTTAAATTTCAGCCAATCTAAAAGCCCCTCTTGTGAGCTCTACTGAGAACAGGCTGTTTCTGTGAATGTACAATGAGCTGTGTATGACCATGTCAACTTCACTCCACTCTCTGTGGAGCCCGTTTGTGTAACCGCTTTTCTATGTTTCTTTAGAGCAGTATATCACGCATATAATAGTTTTATGGTTTCAACATGAGTTTCTATAGAGGTTGAGATGTGGGCTAGTTTTTATTGAGGTGGGCGGGATTTTTGTTGTGTTTGGGCTGGAAACAGTGAGTCAGATCTGGCAACGCTATAGAAGACATGGCTTCCCGGTACCATGTGCTGATGTTTAGAGAATATTTATCGACTTACAATTGTTGTTTTTCAACCATACCAATTTGAACCAGAATCTGACCCAGAAGGGGAGACTCCTGAAGAAGTTCAGACTCTGCTGTTGCAGCAAGATGTTTCAGAATAGTTAAAATAATAATAATAAAAAAAACTAAAACGTGTTTCTGAATATGTTACTTAGTTTTGGTCATATGTATTTTTACAGTTGCTACAAAGTTCTCCCTAACTGTAAGTCTAATCACTGCAGTTTTTCATATTATACTGAATATATTCAATATGTCAGTGATCTTTGTCTTTTATCTACCTTTTGGAGGGTGAAAGGGAGTATTCACAACCAGTGGAAGTGGTTATTTACCCGCATGAAGTCATGACGGGAAAATCTTGCCTGTATCAACAAATATTCGCTAAAAATGTGGAACAAGTAATTGTGGGAGATGACAGACTGGCTTCACTTCTGTGACCTCATACACTGGCTATGAGGACACATACCACTGTTAGAAAACCATAATAAAGTGAATTTTACATGACCTTTAAAGATTTCTTTGCTCTACCTTATGCAAAGACTGAAACAAAATGAAGAAACTCTGTACGCGTCAGTAAGTTTCTGCAGATAATATCACACGTACATTTTCACGGAAGTATGTGCATCTACCGCACAGTTCCTTTTTCACAGTTCCCTGTGGATCCTACAAGTGTAACCTCCTATATTATCACCAGTTAATTAATTTCAATGATTAATGAAATATAGCCAGATCTGTCTCCTCCATTACATACTTTATTTGTGAAGTCTATAGAGATGCCAAGCTTTGGTGCGCAATTATATACAGAATTAAGATCCTTAAATATTCATAAGGGTTATATAGAAGATGATCATGATTGTGAAAGCCTGCATCTTCAGTCCTTCATTAACCAGACAACTTCATTATCATTCACAGCTTGACAAATCAGTGGCATGGTTTTGGAAATCTAATGAAGATAATTTGCTTTGGATATTGTGAATGAGGTCCCAATTTACATGAAAGTGGCCCCCAACATTGATTGAAGTGGTGTGTTTTAGTTATTTTGCTGCCAGAATGTGTTGCTTTGACATTTCATGTCTTAAAGCAATGAAGATTATTGCACAATGTCTATTTGTTTGGTTCAATGAATTGCATCTGAACTTCAAATTAACAATTTCCAGCAAACGCGGTGGGATCTGAAGTTGTGTGACAGGTGTCAGGAACAAACTCGAGTGACTCTTCAGACCTAGTTGTTGATTTGGGGCTACGGATGAGTCAAAGCTGACGGGTCAGCCGGAGCTGGACTCTGCAGACATCTAGTCACCGCCACGTGAGAGCGGCCTCAAGACTTGTCAGAGAGCATTTCACCCACTTCAGTCACATCTCTCTCTCAACAACTGCTTATTCTGATAAATTTATAAATAAAACCAAACCCAAAACAAGATATGTGCTAACAATGTGTAATCTGGTGCTTATTCAGACCTTTATCATCTAAAATTTGACAAATGTTTTACATTCAACACATTTGCAAAAACAAAATTTACTTGCACTGTATTGCATAGGTTAAACCAGACACATTCCATCCATCCATCCATCCATCCATCCATCCATCCATCCATCCATCCATCCATCCATCCATCCATCCATCCATCCATCCATCATCCATTGTCCATCCATCTCTGGTGAAACTAACACACTTGCTATTTTACATGTTCTCTTTCAAATTCTCTTCAGAAACTATGATATGATGTGATGTTATATCAGCTAATTCATCATCACAGTTGCACATGTGGGGAAAATAAAATCCAACCACAATCTGATGGTTTGCTCTAAAACAACATGAGTTTTATTGATGCTGATCACTTGACATCATACACTTTCAAAAGATCAGTGTGACCCTGTTGAGCCAGTATGTTTCTGCTCATGTCTAGAATAGCTGAAGTCACTGGTGGAGAACATTTAATCTATCTTCTAAAGACCTTCATCCAACTTAAGGTGGCAGAGCGCTGAAGCCAATCTCAGCTGACTCTGAACGCCCTGAACTGGCCGGAAGGCAAATACAGAGACTGACAGCCACACGCATATACACTGAAATCTGCATTTATTAATGTAAAATCATGCTTTTATAGTAATATAATATTGAGCACACTAACATTTTAAGAAAACACTTGTTCAGAAACATGAAAGTTAGATGTTAACCTCATATTCAGTAGTGTGACTGAGGAGCAACTAAGTTGTTTGACTTTACCTCCTATTTCATGCACATTTACCTTAATCTTATAAGAAAAACCAAGAAAGAAATAAAAGGGTTCTGTGTTAAATATCATGAAAAAGGACTGAAGCTGCATGAGTTTTTAATAACAGCTCACGCAGTTTAAAGAGTGATGTTTTATGATGACCAGAGCTCCACTGTGGGGTTTCACAGCCCCACTTTGATGGAGGAGACTTCATTCAGTAGCACATTTGGGTTCAGACCAAAAAAACGGTGCCTCTTTTGGTACAATGAGCATGTCAGCTTTGCCACACATGGCAAACCCTGCTGCAGTTGGGCTTTGGCAGGGGGAGGCCCATCTCTGGGAGTGATTTCTTCCAAAGCTGGCCCAAATGAAAGCATCTTGTTTTAATCAGGGATTCTGGCTGCGATAGCTGCAGTGGGAGCTGCGAGGACTTGGCAGTCGGTCGCAGTGCAGACTGTGGCACTCGTACAAAATACACAAATATTTCCACAGTAATTATGTGTCAAGTTAAACAAGCAATTGAGGGCTCGGGCTGAATGTGTTCACGGGGGATGGTGGGAGCGGGCGAGGGTGGGGTGCTCAGTGTGTTACTGGGATGGAGTGGGATTGAGTGAGACCCCCAACATGACAAATTAGGCCAACAGACTTTGATAGGGTTTCGCTTTTTTTTTTTTTTTTTGGCTTCACTGAATGCAACAGACCACATCGTAATTGTGAATACTCAATGGGTTGAGCAATATCATGTGGTATTGCCACATCTCGTTCCAGTGTAGGAAGGAGCTCGCAGTTCACAAAATACAGTTCAAAGCCTGGGGGGATAACCAAAGGGACTAAGTAATTGTGAGATCAGTGACTTGTGCTTTTTTTGTGGTTCATGGTTTATATAGGCACATTTGTTAATCTACATTGGCATCAGTACTTAAAAAAAAGTCCTCTAGTTGACTCTGATCCTGCTAAACCTGCCAAAAAAGAGTGAAAATCTAGTCTGAGTGAAGAAAACAACTCCGCTTCTTTTAGGGCTGCACAAATCTCTAAATGTATTTATTAATAGCAACACTTTGTTTTTAATATTTAAACTGAATCAAACAGATTCAGAACACATGGCATGTGATTTCAAATCAAAAATATGAGCCAAAACTAATTTAAAGTCACGCAAATCATATTCTCCATATTTTGTCACTTAAGCAATATTACAAGTCTGATTACTATTTTTCTCAGTTTTGCAGATGGTAAACAATGATTTTGGTGGTCGAAATGGGGAATAAAAAAACCCCAAAACAAAACAAAAAAACTCAGAAGTGACATACAAGCTCCAAAAGACTTTTCTACTCACATTCAAACTATTTCTTCATAGTTTTAGCTCAGATATTACTGAATCAAAATCCATCCATCCACATAAACCAGACAGACATTTGTGAATTAAGACTGACATGGTCTCAATAAGAAATACCAAGACTGATACTTTACAAAGCTTCAAAATCTTGTATTTGTGTTTAATCATTTAATATGAATTGATTACACTGTGGCTGTGAGAGGATGGGATTGGAGTTTCTTTGTGCCCGGTCTGACCTACTTTCACTCCTTGCTTCTTGATATTGACTGCAACACCCTGCAACTGAAAGTTGAATGAAGTGATGTAGAAGACTAAAGGTGGTTGTATAATAAATATTATAATCATAATAACAGTTGTAGGAAGAAATGTAAAAAAAAAACAACAAAAAAACAAAAAAACAGCCATGAGAAATTTCTGGTCTTTAAATGTTCACTTCCTTTAATGCAACACAAAACCTCACAGTTTCTTTGACTGAGCAGGTTTCATTTTCACTTATTAGGCTCTTTTAAAGTAAACTAATAAACGTGCAGAATGCTTACACCACAATACACTTTTCAAAGTCGACGTACAACAAATCTGACCCCAAGGAGGTAAAACATCTGAGCACCTGAAAGACTCAGTGTTGCACAAACTTCCCCGTGACCTTCCACCATGAAGAAACTCTCCTCAATGAGTATCAATGCACCTGTTTTAAGGCTGGCTGATCTCAACAGGAAACCCAACACTTGCTATTCAGCAAAAAGAAAATGCTCCTCTTTGCAGAAAGACAGATCCCCTCGTCACGCTCAGTATCAGGACGGTGGTAATGTGGCGTCACAAAGATTTCTCCCGTCTTATAAGGGCTGTCTAGGAAAAGAAAAAATTGGACAAATAAGGACACTATTGATTCACTCACAGTTAAATAATTCAGGAAACTGTGAGTTGTCCCTTTTAATTGATTTTAAATCAGTTTTTGATTAGTTGTACAATTGATGGATCAATTGTATGAATGATTTCGGCCTCAATATATCTTCTAAAGAATGTAATAGAATCGCTAAATCCCACAAAAACTGAAGTGATCGTGTGCAAAAGTTAGAAAATCAAAAGTTGGAATAACCTTTCTGATGATATGTTATATTTCTGAAGTAAATCCTTTTTTTTATATTTTTGTTATGAGTATATATTTACCATAAAAATCTGAAATCTTAACATTGGAATTTAACAATTTATTGAGAAAGAAACCATATTTAATTTTCTACTGTCTACAAATTCCCTGCAAACTAAAAGAAAGTACGATCAAATACAAATTGAGATAGGTGTAGCTTGAATAGGATTTTGAGAATTTATGAAAAATTGTGACAACTTCTGCTCAAACACTGCTGTGTTTTGATCTCAGTGTGTCTTTTACTTGGTTTAAAAGAAAGACAAATATTTAGTCAGATGCGCTTTGGTTGTTAAAGAAATCATATGTCTTCAGTGTCATAGCATTGTTTGGTAAGTAAGACAATACATTGCTTGTTATTACTCAGTAATGTACAGTAAATGCTAACTCATTTTAGAAGTATAATTTTTTAATCAGTATGATTTTGTTCAGTTAGAGACTATCAATGGCCCAAAATAGCACTTTTATTAACTTGAAAAGTCACAAAAGTAAAATCAAAAGGCAGAATTCGTACTTTCAAAAGTATTTCAATAAGTGTCCTGTAAAAGGTTCAATGTGTTTTCTTATGTGAACACATAAAAACCAAAAGTCACAAATATTTTCCATTTGAAAGTAATTAACGTGCACATTTCATAAGAAAAAAAAAATGAAATGCATCATTGGTTTTTGTGTCTGTTCTAGTAGCATTCATCCGTCTCTTTCTGAAAAACACAGTTTGACTTAATTTCCCCTTTAATACATATTTATAAAGATGTTCTTCCAACAAAACATGACAATTTCAGACCTGACTGATCTGCACGTATAAGCTCCTCGCAGCAGTGCGGCTATGACACTCTCATTACACTCAATCCAATAGAAGCCCCCCCTCATTTCTCTCTTTTCTGTATGGAACCGGCACGCAGAAGTGACACCACCTCTCTGGAAGAATATGCTCATTAGCTAAACCAGCTAACAGTAGATCTCCCCATGTCTATTAGTGTTACATTTACCTCCAACGTGACAGTGATTCATCACAAATATTAGCTTTGACTGGAATCCTGTCTCTGTGCACTTCTATTGCCGCTGTGACAACCATTAAATCACCTGCCACGCTGCAACCACTTTACTGATGCCGCTGTTGATGCCTGGCTGACCCGTCGATCCAAGACAGTGCATACTTCTGCTTTGTGTCACAGATCGTAGCGGTTCAGGACCGGGCCAGGCCTTCCTTATGACTGATGTTCTGAAATTAAATTCTTTATCATTTTCTCTGCTCTCATCCACTAAAGATTGTTCACAATTATCACATATCACACTTCAACTGTTCTTTACTCAGTTCTTTGGTATCAAAGTGTCATTTCTTGTTTAATTTGCCTTTACATGTAAAAAAAAAAAAAGTGTTTGTTTGTGTTTCCCACTGTTTTCTGTGCTGTTTCCATGAACTGATGTGGGAATTGAGAAATAGAGTAAACAGTCAAGCTTGAATTTCATTTCTTATTCAAATGCTCGCATTGTCTGCGCCAAAAACTCTGATTTCCCTCCTCACTCTGCTGCGCACAAAGCCCACCTTCCCCCGGTGTCTGCCACAGATGGTGATAAAAGGTATTTGCTTTTTGAAGGCGTTGTCTTGGGTTTGTGTGTAAATCCATTATTTAGGGTATCCTTGGTTGGATGTTTATTGTTATGAATTTTGGAGAAAACGTCTTAGTTCCTGGTGGCAGGAAGCATGGAGGATTGCCCCCCCCAGGATAGTTCATCTGAGCGACTGTGCAAAGTTTTAATGAAAAGTGAGACAGGGATGGGAAAAGTTCACCCTCTTGTCACTGAGACCCCACAGTTTTTCTTCCTAACCAAACACAGCAGCGGCTGGTTTAGTAGATTGGCCCACTTTTAACCAAAGAGGGGGAGTATCGGGTAAAATCATTCAGGATTTTGTTGTAAAGACACTGACACATCTGTGGGACTCGGCGGCATATTTCTAAGCCGCTCCTGTAACAAGGATCACACCATCTTGGTGGCTCATGCAACAAAGGTACTTACCATGCAGTATAAATTCAGAACAGTATGTCTGTCACATCATCTGTCTTCAAAATCTTCTCTCTGCGCATTAGAGTCACTAATAAAACAAAAACACACCTTAAATGCCTTTAAGAAACTCCCGGACAAACTGCGATGACAAAGTCATGCTTTGAAGCTGATTTTTTTTTGGGTAGTTTTTGTGAACAGAGGCCACACAGACAGAGTAGCCAAGTGGGTGCAATAAGTTCTTATTTAGTGGGTCAGGCCCCTAACCAAAGTCTAAATTTAACTCCCATTAAGAGCTGACTGGCAGAAAACCCTGTCTTTAGTGGATAATTTAACCACTCACACATTAGACTGGCGCTTACCTTTATGGGAGATGACACTTCATTTTTCTCATGAAACTTAATTTGAAAAACAGGACATCAAATTAGAAAAAAAAAGAAGAAGAACAAAATACATTTCTTGAAATTCTTTTTTTTTTTATTATTGTTGCATGAATCTCATAATCAGATATTAAAAATAAATAGTTTATTTCGCTCATTCTGCAGTTTTCCCTTGTCCTGCGTTGTTATTTGCTATGGAGTATATTTGAAACATGCTTGATTAAGACTGTACTTTTTTCGTTGATGTTTCAGTATCAGTTTTTTTTTTTTAATTTTAATTCAATTTTTTTTTTAAAGAAATCCTGGAGAATAAAATGTGTTGAGGTGTTTGATGGAGCGCGTGGGAGGCTCCGGTACTGGGATGCGCCAGTAGGAGGCGCTTTAGCCGTGTTGTATTCAAAGCACCGGGCTGCAAGATGAAAGAAGCTTTTCTCCTCAACGTGGGAAAAGTTTTTTCCTCCAACATGCTCTTCTTTGAATTCTTAACGAAACTATATGATCGCATCGGCAGCTGTGAGATGGTTTATTAAGTGTAGAGATGCAGAGACCCATTTCACCCACACTTTGGGTTTATGGACTTTATAATCGTTATTTTTTCCATAACTGTAACTAACACTTCCAATTGTGCATATGTGGTTCATGTTAATGCATTCTGCACGTGCACATTGCAAATGCGGTTTTTTTTTTTTTTTTTTTTTACATTGATGATCTTTTGAAATTACTAAGAAAATATGAATGACTTTCTCGAAAGTCAGAAAAAACAGGAAGCAGCGCGCTGCGCAAAAGTCTATCGTTGATCTGAAACAGTTGAATACAAAACCAGAAACAATGATTGAAGAGCCAAACAGCAAAATTCTGTTCATCCAATTAATAAAGTCGGCTCTGTGGGTGACGGATGGGCTCAGGGTCAAAGTGCTGTTTCTCAGATTTCAGTTCATTTGCACAAAGACAGTCAGACGCCTCCACTCATTGCGAGTCAATATCGTTGATAACAAAGGACACAATCCTTGTGTGACAACGCCTCAGAGTTGGATCTCGATGAACTCCACACATGCAGAAATGCAAAGTGCAGCCCTGTGAGTGTAAAGAAGAAAAAGGGAGTATCAGCAGCAGCTCTCTTGTCATTTAACTGCAACCATCACAGGGAACCTGCTGCAAATAGCAGGGAGGAGAGAAAATAGCTGAATGCAAACGATCTGCTCTTTTCTTGTTGGGTATTAAACACTTTATAGAAAATTAAACCTTTCAGAGGTAGCAGTAAAAGACCCGGGTGCATCTGTCTTTTCTCGGCTATAATAAGGCATTGGTATCCAAACAATTCTAGGATAATGCATTTAAATACAAGTCCTATTATTTTTTATTGTTATTTTGCATTTTCTCATTCCCTGCTTCGCATCTTTGGCTACCAGATGTGTCTCCACATTGAAGAATTATTTCTCCTCCCCAGAGTCAAATAAATGCAATCAATATGAGTATTGCTCTCAGGCCTTGAAATATTACATTAATGTTCCATGTGGTGACATTTTAGCTGGAATTTTCAAATACATCATGAAGGCTCAAATTAATATTTATCAGCAAGAGGCTTTTATGCTTTGCAAAACAGTATTAGCGTGAAGTCCAATAATCTTGTCCTCTAAGCAGGAAGATGGTGTCTGTATGTGGGCTTGTTCGGACAGGTTTGGGATTGGATGAGACAAAAATTATGTCTCATTTTTCCACCGAATTCAGTTACTTTCAGAAATGGAATAAAACAATTCAATAAAATATGATAGCCACAAAATGCAGGTTTTCTGAGAGTGATTAGTAAATATTTACATTTCATATATTTATTGCTTTCCTTGTAATCCCCGAGGGTGCTGAAAGTCAGACTCATTTGACTTAAGTAAAGGAGGGTGGGGGAGGCACGGCATTGATATCATTATTTATTCAGGAATGTTAAACAATTTGTCCTTCTTATCTTTGCTGATCGGAGCAGAATAGAATAAGAAATTCAGAAAACATTGATTTCTCAATATGTACTTGAACTCACTAGATAAAAGCAGCGGCCATTGAAAAGGGAAGTGTGTGTTTATGCACACACATGTCAAATATTATATGAAGCTTTTTTTTTTTGTTTCACCTACATGTGCACATATCTTTGGCAAAGGTTTGGGGGATTCGTCTTGTCAGTCCAGAAAATTGTTATGCATCTGTGACCACAGGGAATAGCTTTCTATCGTTTATAGATCTCTTTTAAATTATTCTTGTCATTGAGCCCCAAATTTATGCCACAATTGATCCGGCAAGGAAAATATGAAACGAATTGGGGTTGCTATTTGATGACCTGCAGGTCAAGGAGATTTTAACATTGGTATTATTGAGCGTGGCATCTGTCGTTTTTCACCTGGGCCGCTGCCCTCTACTCCGTCCCTGCTCTCCTCTGCCAGAATGAAAACAAATGCATTTTTATTCCGCGTGATAGCTCCAAATCTGTCGGCCACAAGGTGATGGTTGGAGCTGTAAGTCTGCAGACTTCCCACAAAAAGTCTTCAGTTTATTTAACACATACTGTAATAACTCGTAGGTGGATGAAGCTTTTCACTCCTTTGTGTAAATTTCATTCATGTCGTTTGGAGTTCTTTATCAGATGTTTTCTCTTTCTTATGTGAAGTCAGGGGGGTAAAAAGTGCATTTGATATATTAGACATTTATTATAAATCACATCTGTAAATCCAAATGCAGATGTATGCAAGAGAAAGTTCTGAGGACTGCAAACATGTTTGTGTTTACACTTGCATTGCATATTCACCGCACAGCCATTTTCCATTATGCATATACATCAGATTATTGCTAAAGTCTCCATGCAGTCATTTGCAAGACACACTCTCTCTGTGAGCGGCGTATCATGCACCATCCAGGTTTATTTTCAGTCGGATAGCTAGACTGTGGCGGAGCATCAGCACTCTGAGCTCCGAGCAGAATGAGCCAGGTGTTGTGGTAACAGACTTCCCCTGTGGCCCACTGATGAAGAACATCTGGAGCGCTTCTGTTCCGCCACTTCTTTCCTGTCCCCGATATGACCAGGCGATGTAGCTAACAGTGCGACGCATGTCGACACATGGCTCCAAGGTCCCCAGATAGGCTATGAGATGCTCCCATATTCATACCTGACAGGGCTGCCCCATTGACACACTGTGCACTCTTTCCATATGTGTGGCTGGTGCTGGGTGAAAGGGGGTCGAGCTTGGTCAGAGTAAGAGTTTACATCTTCACAGGGAACTGCTCTCCAAGGCTGAAGGGTGAGCGACAACAGCGTTCAAAGCAAAGAGGAGGGATGCTGTTTGACAAGTTACTTTAAAGGAGGCCTGCTCGATTAGACGTTTGATTATTTTATGGATGTGACTTGAAACAACTCCTGATGTTTTAGGTTAATCAAAGTTTCACAAATTTCTAGCACCTGCAATGAAGTCATACTTTTAAAATCTATAATTACATTACAACCAACACTAGAGCTCCATCACAACTGTATTTTTAAAGTGTTTTAACTATATCCAATCAGAGAGTCAACATTTACTACTGGATTAATAGCCGAGAATAAAAGCCTACAGTAAACAAAGTAATCCAGTAATATAACTTTTCTTTTACAGTGTGGCAGTCCTGTCTGAGTACATGGATCTTAAATCAGTGGGGGACGTTCCCTTCACCTCCTTGTCAGGTGAGTGGGGACATTCAAATTCCTGCATCAGACTTCGATCGGCATCTACAATGTGTGCGCGAGCAGCTTTAAATATGCTTTTCATCACTTTTAATTGCTTATTATGTTGAATTTTTAAGGACAAATAGCATAATGTTTTATAAAAGAACAATGATATATCGAAATGTGTCTTGGAGTTATTCATATGATGCCTTTAATCAGATATCTCTTTTATTTACATGAACAATGCACACAAGATTGTTTTTGTCCTTCTCCCTTCTTGACAGCTGAGACTATAAAGGAGTTAAATCTGCTGGAAGCTTGCCCCGCTGGCCAATTGAATGGCAAGCACAGTGATCCAAAACACCCTCTGCAGAAATAAAACAATATATAGAAATGTGCAATACTGGGATTTAATTTTCCTACCACCATCCATTTATATAATACATGAAATGAACTTCAAATTAATTTGCGCCGAGGCTCTAAAGTAACAATGTAATCTCAGTGTTATAGCACAGTTGCAAATGGATTTCTGTCTCTTGTAATTTTATAAGAAGCACTCTAGGGGTCACCTTAAAAGATGTCGCTATTTTTTAAAAGCCAAAACTATCCCGTGGCCTGTCAGCAGAGGGAATCTCTGCAATGCAATCTGTTTTGTGCCATCGATTTGTCTGGTATTGCGCCTTGTCACATGGTTTGCCTGTTAGGTTTTGCTGGTATTGGCAGAGATGACTAATATTATACCCAGATGTCTATAATAAAGTGTGGAGTATCTGCTTACTTGTGCGCAATCTGGTCCTTACAACTTCCTGACCAGTGCAGAATGACTTGAACCCTACTAAATGTTAAGGGAACAACATTACATTACATGGCACAGCGAGAAGAGCGACGGAGAGAGGGGCTCAGCAGAATATGATGATGCTTCTATTAGTGTCTTCCCGCTGGAGAACCTTAAACCAATTTCCTCAAATCACTCCGGATTGTGATGCCTCTGATAAGACATTAACATTTCATCCATTTAAGTATAGCAAATATCGCAGTAATAATTTGAAACTTGAGTGAAATTCAGGTCAAAACACAACTCTGATTGATATGGGCAAACCTGCTGTGTGAATCTCAACTTCAGAAATGTGAAAATCAGTGTCCACACAGCTGAAAAGTAACAAAATGTACATCCTCCCCATTTTCAAAAGGCCCACTTATTAGGCACTTCTCAAACAGCACCTGTCATGCAATCAGTCACTTTTCAGCTCTCCCCCACAGCTATAGTATGTTCCCTCCTATACTTAAAATCCACTCAGCATTTCTAGAACTTTTCATACGTCATATGAGCCCACCCAGATAACTCTTGGGCTATAACTCAGGACCTAAATTTAGGCAATATATTAAGACGCTCCCCTCTGCAGCTCATTGTGACTTTTGCCTTTTTTAGGGAGCATTTAACAGGGGCCGTCCTTGTGTTGTGTTTAGTTTTTGAAATTACTACAAAGGACACTCAGAATACACAATGTGACAAGATTTAAAGAGTGTTTTCACCACAGTGGCAGTCTACAGTACAAAGCTGCCAGAAAACATAGCTGACCCATGTGGTTTTGTAACTTCAAAAGGTTAAAATACCTCACATTACATAGTTCAAGTTCGCATTATAGACCCTAAAATTGTTTTAGACTCTTATCCAAAGTACACGTCCTTCCTACTGAACGTCACACATGATCACTTTGAAGCTTGTTAATTTCCTCGTTTCAGAGTTATAGCGATTTTCCAGTGGCAGCGCGTTTCTAAAAAAGCATTTCAGCTGACTCCCCCGCCCTCCCCCTCCCTTTGTGTGTCAGCGTTTTCTCTGAAGGAGGAATTTAGAGCTCAGAAAGTTTATAAATAAGCCTTCTATCAAGTTCCACAACAGGTGTGACCCCTGTGTCCTAAAACTGAACACTTTCAGTGGGGCTGTTTGGTAGGAGACGAGAGAAGGACAAATTATTAGCTGAAACCTCCCCCTGATATGTGATAGGATGCAAAAAAAAAAAAAAAAACCCTTCTGTGTATAATTTCTAAATTGTGTTAAATGTCTTAAGTTTGCACACACAATAGCAGCTATAGTCAGGACAGATATGTCAAGTTGTGTTCCTGGCAGAGCAGTTTGTCGTATTCACCGAAGCTTTCAAGGATAAACACCATATCAGGTGATATACTGTGCCCAGCAGCACTCAGCATGACACGCTGAAAAGACCGCGGCTCGTCCTCCTGCTCAACAAACGCAGTAAGAGGAGGACTGCCAGTGAAATTGTGAAGGACTTTTCAACACCTTTTCCTCAGACTTACGAAGGCACCTGTTTACGGTCGCCACAGCTCCCACTACCGCCCGAGGTTGCAAACTGGCACGACTCAGGAGTGGAGTACAGAGGCGTTTGGAGAGAAATGACCCATGTGGAGTTTGTAATTTAACAATCTCCAAGTCGTGATCCAGGCTGAGCCTGCTCGCCGGAGCTATA
>OMNM01034946.1:0-12060 GCA_900302745.1 Parablennius parvicornis | reverse complement strand
AGGCTGGGCCCTTATAAATGTGTTCTGAGATGACATGGAAGAGATTGGATTTGGAAACGAAGAGCAAAGAAGAGCAAAGCCAAGCGGAACACAATTGATTGATTCCATTCAAGTGATCGTAGCCACTGATGAGGAATGACTTTGTTTTTTTTTTTTTTATCTCAGGGAGGGGGATCTGATGAGTTTAAAAAAAAATTACACATAAATGTTTACATTCCCGATTCCTTGTTCAGCAAAGTCGCTCCTCGATGGTTCCAGTTGCAGATATAAACAGCCACCATAAAATTCCTGTTATGCAGCAAAGTCTTCTGCAAACAGCCGACTTACATGGACAAACATGACATGGTGGATGTTGTATATGGCGAAAATATATACTGTACGAAAGCCGCCAGGCTGCGGGCAACACTTCATGATTTCACAGTGGTGAGACCTCAAAATCTGAAGTCCTTCAAAATAAAGAAATGCCTTTATGTCAGTATAATTTTCACCCCATTGTAAATGACAAAGTACTTTGCATTCTATGTTCTTTATGGCGTAAAGCATAAAAATCAATGAATTTTTCTTATTTTATCAATTCTGCCCATTATATATTTATGAAAAAAATATTTTGCATTATGATATGTTTCAGTAGAACACAACCACCTGCCTCCATTCCCCAGACAAAATGTCACTGAACTTTAAAATAAATGAGGATCAGTTCAGCTCACTCACAGTCTGTTTGATAGCATCACTTCACATTGCATTCACCTTTTTTGGACGAATTAGTTTTCAATTTCACTGTCAGCCAAGAAGGAAACGCTGACGTGACAGAATTTAACTTTATCCAGATGTCCCCTGTGGTCATTGGCTCTGCATAAATCTCAGAAGTTTTTTCTTTTAGTATGGAGGCACCAGGATTCAGAGCTAATAGCCATGTTAGCCAGCGGCCCAGCATCAGTACTGCAAGTCTTTGAGGTAAAGTGATCTCTTGCACCTCCCCTTCTCCTGTCATGTAGGGATGAGCGGGCCCATCCCGGGGCTATTGCACTTCTTAAAACATAAGCCAAGAATTGAAACACCACCCACCCGTCCCTCCACCCAAACTGTGACGAATGGCAGGAAATCAGACGGTGGCCATGACAGGCAGATTATGAGATCCCTCTGTCTACATGACTTAGTCCCGTCTCTCCTTCTTAATCGTTAAATGTGATTAAAGCAAACAAACGAAACATTATTAGATTAGTCAGACGGACATGGAGTCTTTGTTGCTGATTATCTTTTCCTTTTTTAATGAAATGCTGCTTGAAATTAACATGGCTTTCACTAATTTCATTTAGAATTGCCCCGAGAAATACCAGACAGCTCTCATTTGCCTGCAGACAGTTTGAGATCCTTGTCAGGGACTTGAGATCACATGTTGGGCCAAGGCAAACATTTCCCTTCCTCTGCAAAGTTCACAGGACTTGATTGAGTTCTTGCTGCCGCTGCTGCTATGGCACTATTTGTGCAGTGCAGATTATTTCTAGACCTGTGAGACATGATCAAGTGGATGAGGAAGATAGAGGAAGCACCAGTATGGAAGTGTGTAAATAGGAAGTCTAAACTTCACTGTCACAGGATAATGCTGTTGCGGTCACTTCAATACAGTCAACTATGCGTGAGCTGATGGTTCTCATTACGAATCTGTTTGGTGTTAGGATTAAAGAGAGTTGGTGTTTGCATGAATAGTGCATGTGTGTCTCTGTAACTGGCAGCGGGTGCGGCATTGTTGTTAGGAATAATCCTGTCAGCATAATCCCCCTTTGTGAGGTTCATTAATTGCATTTAAGATAGGATGCAATCTAGCTGATTCAGGCCCTGCATTTTGAGCTTTTCTCGGCCGCTGCATCAGAAAGCCCTGTCACTTCAAAAGCTAAAGGGTCGAGAAAAGGGTGCTTTGAGATTTTCATTTAAATGTGCAACTGCCGTTTCATCTCTTTAACTTGCAGCAGTGTGGCAGTATTGTGTACACAGTGACAAAATGGATACAAAAGCTCGCCATCCCCAGAGTGCAGCTGCTACTTGGGATAAGCTTACTTTAATAATGATGATTAATTCTCACTACACCACCACCCCATACGTCACATAATGCAGTCTTTTATGTCACACATCAAAGTTCTGATATTTCTTAACATTTTCTTTGCTTGCTAAAATAAAGTGGTTTATTATGGATCTCTAAGCATAAGCAAGGCTATCATAATGTTCCATAACGTTCTTATTATGAAACACAATTTATCAAAAAAATTTTAAAATGCTTTTTTTTTTTTTTTTTTTTTTTTTTCTATTAGGGCCACTGTGTTGAACGATGACTTCAGAAACTGTGTATTAGAGATGTAGTGAACATGTCATGTTATACATTGAAAAAGATGATATACTGTACGTATAAAAATCATACCCCATGGATTTGCAACTCATTGTGAGGACCTCAAAGGGTTTAACCCCACAAACAGAAGGCCAAATAGTGACCAAGACCCTCTACCACAAACATTTCTGAGAAATATGGATATTAATTTAAATTAATAAACTAATTGGATGTATCTAAGTTTAATCATTATGCCTGCATTTAATAATTTAACAAAGAGATAAAATCAGTAATGAATCATTCAAATGTGCCTTAAATGACCAGCATTCTACTATTACCTGTGAAGCCAATAACTCTTTAATTTTTGAGCCACATGTGTCCCATATGCTGCCAGTTTACCTTGTCTGACACAAACATTCACTCGCCACTCTATCAGGTACCCTTCACCCATACCTGGTTGGATCTGCTTTTGCATTCATAAATGCCTAATTTTTTGTAGTTACAGAGTCAACAAGGTTCTAGACGCTTCAGAGGTTTTGATCCGTATTGACAGATAGCACCTCACAGTTGCTGCACATTTATGAGCTAAAGCTTCATGGTGCAAATGTCCAGTTCCAGCATATCCTAAAAAAGCTCCATCGGATTGCGATTGGTTGACTGTGCACTTCATTGGATTCATAATTATTTTCAACAAACTAGTGTGAAATTGTTTCAGCCTCATGACAAAATATGAAGTACCCATCAGAAGACTCTGTGGCTCAGGTAAACTGTGACATCTAAATGATGCTTTATTGATATTAATTGGTCCAAAGTGTGGTAACAAATTATCTTGTATGCCGTTGCAGTAGCAGCCTGAACTGTGGATACAAGGAGGGACCCATGCTTTCAGCTTGTTCACATCAAAATTCTGACTGTATCAATCTTCTATGGTCAGTTTTCTGTTCGGAGTTGACAGGAGAGACACTCAGTGTGTTGCTGCTGTAGTTTCAAGGTTCCTCCTCAGAGATGATCTTCTGTGTAGCTTGGTTGTGACTAATGGTTGTTTGTCTGTCCATTCTCCTCTGACCTCTGGCATCAATGAGATGGATGTGTGTGAAAATCTGAGTAAATCAGCACTTCCCCAAATAATCAGATTGCTGGCATCAACAATCACGTCATGTTCAGAGTCACTTGAATCACCTTTATTCCACAATCTTATGCTCAGTTGGAATTTCAGCATTTCAACTTGACAATGTCTTAATATATTAAGTTGCTGCCACGTCATTGGCTAATTGGCTTTTCAGCTGTTTGCTTTAACACCATTGAACAGATATACTGAACAAAGTGACCAGTGTGTATAGATACAATGTGGACAACCCTTCATGTTCAGAATAGGTCACAAATGCAAGCATAATGCAATGCTTGGCATTATTTCATCAATAGTTTCTTCAAATTGCCACAATTACAAGTCTTCAATTATACAAGTCCAGGTTCAACGATCCCTCTACCTATAAGCACTGCTTCACATTATGCTGGGACTCTCATTTCATTAAAAACTGCAGGACAATTATTTTTGTGTCAGAGTGTCCCACCTGTCGGGTAGCCTCGTGTTTCCCATATTCGCAAAGCAGGCACACGTAAGTTAGTGAGAATGGGATGTCCATCATGTACAGCAAACCTTGCTGCAAAGATAAACAGTCAAGACCTGAGAAAAGGGGCCTCTTTACTTTCTTTTGCTTATGGCCTTCACTTGACCGCTGCCCTGTCCAGGATACTCTGAAGCTCTCAAGCTGATTTCTTCATGATGACAAAGTTGTTCTTGCACAGCTTTGCATATGAATTTCTTTCCATATTTTTATTATTTTATTTTCTTGTATGCAGTTTTAGGAGATCCATTTAGGATGGCCTCTGCAGCTTGGCTGTCAGAGATACGGCCACTTAAAAGCAGAGGTCACCTCTACACTTGTTTAATAGCCACTCAGAGCACCTTGGTGAGTATATTTTGCCCAGGCTGGCCATAAATACTCCCAGACATTTCTGGATTTATCTTTCTCTGTGTTTTAAAGGAATGCCTTGTTTTTTGAGGGAAAACACAATCAAATGTTCACCCTCTAAAGGCTTGTAGCTCTGAGGAGGACAGACACTGTGTAAGTATTTCCAACACCCAGACTGCCCAGTGCAGCATAATTTAATACTTTGCTGTCCACCCCTGTCAGTACTTTTCAAACACTCATATTTTTTTGGCAAAATATTGTTAAACACACAGGGTCTGTTTGTTGATATGGTTGGTGCTCTTATTTATCATTGATACAAGCCATGCAAACATGGCTTGCCGCTGCAGGAGTTGACAGCCAGGTTAACATCATCACATCAGTAAGCAAAGAACCAAATCTTTGGTACGTGTTATTTCATTCCAGATTAGTTGTGAGGTATCAGAGATTTCAGTCGACCAAGGTTGCTAAATATACTACTGCAGAACATAATTACACTATGATAAAACAGGAACGACTACACCTGTTGCACAAAGGCTTCTTCTGTCCTGCCTGCGGAGTCGAAGCTCATAGACATGTCCATAAATACTTCTCGGGTGGCAACCCTAGGGTTATGTATCATAGTAGGTCTCAGATTTTTCAATAATATATGCCTTATGAAATATTTATTTTGCCCAAACACTCCCTGACAAAATAAATCAAATATATAAAAAAAATAAATTCAAGGAAAACCAATGTTTTGTGTCTTCATGCAATAAATCTAAGGTGCCACTCTATTTTTTTGTGAACTGTTTTTGACAGGTTTCCTTTACAATTTATGGATTTGGTCTGTTAGTTCTCTTCTTAAAGGGTTTATAGTATTTTGACAGTAAAAGCTAGAAAATATACACACTGAACATAAAATGTGGTTCATCAAACTTGTAATATCATTTGCTTTTGCATAGTGAGCTTTTTGAAATTGAACATCAAGTTTTAGTCAAATGAGGACTGTTATAGCTTTAGATTTTGAATTATCTTTTAATTTAAAATTTCTTTTGACTTTTTATATTTAAATTTCATTACATTTGTGTTAGTTCTCATATTTTTTATTTTGTAAAATCAGAATCAAGCTCCTGAACGTAATGGATAACAACTCAACAAGAGATGCAATTAAAAATATGGATCGGATGAGCAGCCATGCGTTAATCTGATTTAAGAGCTTTGAGAACAGAGTACCTGCAAAATAACTTCGAAATTTGTTGCCAAAAAAATGCAAAAGTTATAAAGAAAAGAAGGAAATAAACCCAGAACGTTTTACTGCTGTAGTAATGTATACATTTTATAAATAGCTGAGAATGAGATATATTATAATCTGGAAAAAAATCTGTTATGCATGCATATTTCAGCTGGGGTGCAGGCATTTTGGTACAGTCAAACTTCAACCACAAAACTTACACTGTGACTTTTGCAAACACTCAAGGACATTTTAACTTAGTTCAAGGTAAATGATTAAACAATACTGAGTGTATGTAAATAGTATACAGACACAACAATGGAGGCTGGTACCCACATTAGCATTGTTTATCTTCCAGTATACACAAAAGATTTTTTTCAATCAAATGAGAAGAGCTGAGTTATAAATTAGCAGAGTCAAGTCTCAAGCAGTGGAAATTATTTCACGGTACAGTCAGAGCCTGGGGTGTTCTCCCATGCATGAACTTGATCAGCTCAGTACGGTAAGTATAATTCATTCACATCAAATCCATTCCAAAGACAAAAAACAAAGGATGATTGTCTGTAGTTTTAGTCAGTTTATGTTAGTCTTGTAAACATATAACACAGTTTTACTTACTAAAACTTACTTTTACTTTTGTATTAATTTGGAATGTCGTTTGTCACTTTATTTCCAGTTAAGAAAAATGTTAATTCAATTCAAATAGTACATTATAATAACTTTTGTTGAAACACTATAGCTGACTGTTATTGTCAGCTAGAGAGAGTCTGCTCATTTATATCTGTGTGTTTATCAGACATCGAAAGAATAATTACATTATGCAAAATAAACTAATAACATTTAGGTGTAGCTCCACACTGTATTTACATGTATTTGCATGGATGACATACAGTATTTCTCAATCACTATGAAATGGCATATAGCTAGATAACCTCAGTTTATACTATGTGATAACTGCCAGTCTTTGCTTATGCTACATGAAATTTGGAAACTAACTACAATATATTGTTTTCATCACATTGTACAGATGGCTTCACTATATGTTTCATGGATTAACACATTCATGTGATTATGTGATTATTGATATAATTGTTTATGTTGTTATTGTATTGTACGCAGGTAAATTAGCTCTTGTATGCTGTTGTAGGCTTTAGGTAATGATTCCCCCCAACACCATTTTCTCTTCTTTTTTTTCCACTGGCTGGTGGCAGGAGGGACTTGCCATGCATTTCACGTTGAACTCTCTGTATGTTGCTATGGTGGTTGCTAGGGATTTAGCCGAGAGTGACGTGGAAAGTCCAAATATTAAAGGTGTCCTTCTGATGCAGAGGCGATGGAAGCTGTGTGGAATGAGCAATCGCCTCAGAGAGCTTTTTTAATGTGCCCTTTCATTATCATGCCTCTCTCTTTTGAAATAGCAGAATTGATTTTCAAAACATAAGAAAGGACAGCAGATAAAGGCACACGCCAGCCACAGCAAAAGGGGAAAGTACTGCCTTTGCACAATGCTTGTTCATTAGTTTTCTCATTTAGACACGTATGGTCTGTGTACTATGTAACTGTTCTGAGTATCCATCCAATATTAGTTACTCCACTCTTATTATCTGCTCTCAAAGCAAAACCTAACTAAAAGTAACATTGATGTGACCATATTTCACAGCACCAATTCTTTCTTCATTTTCCAATTTGTTAAACCACAATTTTCAATTTTTTTGATTTGAAATAATGTGCTTGGCATTCGAGGATGTACAGAGGCTAAAAGAAATGTGTGAGAATTTGTGATTTTTGAATACCTCAAAAGAAAAATGGACCATGAGCCCTGTTATTTTTTGTAACGTCAAAGCTCCTCAAAAGGTCAAATGATGTTTTGTTATTTTCATTAGATGGGCGATCAGGTGCCCTTTTCTCACTGAATTTTGGATGTATTTTATCAAATACATATTTCCGTGCAAAAACACTTTTGGTTAATATCATAACTGTTAACCAAGTGCCTTCTCTAAATAATGTGAAATGTGTGCTGTTATCCAATGCTTAAAGATAGATCAAGTTGCTATTGACCAACTTTGCATTGTACTGTTTCTGAAAAGTCCGTCAGAAAATTATACCAAGCTCACATAAGTTAACGGAGTAATGGTTGACTTTAATGTGGTGTGTGCTTTGTATAGACTGTTGGTTTTAAAGTGTCAGCAGGTTCTGTAGAAGCACCAGATATCTCCAAGAGAGCACAGCAGCTAAAGAAACCTGGGCTTCAGGGGAGATACTGTTTCTTAGCATGACTGTGTCCCTTGATGATTAAAAAAAAAAAAAAAAAATGAATTTTGACATTAAAATTAGTTACAATCATTGTTGATTTACTGGTTAATTGTAATGTACAAAAAAAATGAAAAAGTCTTGCATTCAACCAAGAATGACTACTTGGTGCTCTGTGAAGCATACAAAGCATTAGAGTTGAAGGTCGACAGGCGGTTTTGGTTTGAGCTCTGTTAGGGCTATCAAATGTGTAGGAGATGACTTTTGAGAAACCTAACTATATGTCACTGTGCTATAAAGTATCTTAAATATTATCTGGTTGTCCCAGGAAGTGTTGATTAGAGATTAATTTATTGTTCTATTTTATTTGACGCCGTACTTGTTGCTCCATTAAAGCACTGTTGCCAGAACAGACAGAGAAGTAGTGTTTCTCTGTGTTGCAATATCAGCCAGAATTGATAATTATCTCAATATTTTTAATTAATTTCTGTTCAGCATATATTCAGGCTTATGTTCTTAGCCTAGCCTAAAACTTTCAGGTCAGAGTTTCTAAAAAGAGCTGTGGTTCAGAGTACAGTTTATGAAGTTTCTATTTAGCAGTGTCTTGCAAGATGTTTCACTTCATAGCATCACCATAGTTTTATATTTTAAAGTTAAATTCAATAAAAGTATTTTGAGAATATGTATCCTATTTGAATAGCAACTCTTATTCAAAGCTGCTGATGCATGATGTAGTGGACAACTTCAATTTGTCAAGTTGTTTCCTGACTTTAATCCGTCCCATTATCTTGTAAATCAAAGGAAAAACACTCCTAGTCTTGGCAAAGTATCAATCGCTGAAGCTGTTTGCTTTCCATAATATCTTTGATTGGATGTTTGAATTCCTCTAAATGTCTTTCTACCTGTGTGTGACTGCTTGATGTGAAGCCTTATTAACCTTGTGGTAATCAATAGCAGCCTAAATGATAGTGTCCATCGCCCGACTGAAGGGCTTAAGGCCTGGGGTGAAAAAGAGCCACCCTGCCCTTCCTCCCATTTCCTCTTGTACTGCCTTTTCCCTGCGTGGCAGTCCACAGCTGTAGCAGCCATCACACAACCTCAGGCAGGCTAGTTAGCCCTGAGAAAAGAGCCTGAACCCCCGATCAATAACTTTAGTCTTGTCTGCCTAATTGCTCATTGGTCAACATTGGCGCCAGACTATATGTAAGTGATGTTCCCCTGAGTGATCGACTTCGGCTCCATTTCCACCTCTTCCCGCCTAGTGTTGGGCTTACGGTCTGCCCCTGACTCTCCTCTCTGTTCTTGTGTTCTCGCTTCTGTTCACCCGTGTTTCGGAACGGAGAAATCCTGACCTGATCGGCTTCTCCTCAGTCATCTCAGCCGGATGAGACCGTCAGGAGACTAGAACAAGACACGCCGCTCTCTCACCAGGCCCATGACTCCAATGCTGCTCAGGTAAATATCCGGGTTTAATGACGAACAGGAAGATTAGCCGGTAGCTCCTACTCGCAATTTCAATGAGCGCCAGGAAATTAGCCAGTCTCGTTTGGGGTTTTCTGAACAGCTTATTATATGATCTAATGCAGACGCACTTTATGAGCATGGTGCAGCATATAGAGAGGGCAGTATTGATTGTACTCATTGTGAATTATGTGAATAGATAAAAGTGTGAGTGTGCATATATATTAGGCAATTATGCGCTCAGGTGCTAATGTAAAAATTCTGCTGAATAAATATGAAATATGCCTCTATCAGCATCCGACTTGTGTCCCCTGACACAAGTCATTTGAGATGATAATTGGAATAGTATGTTTGCCTTTTTCTGTTGAGACGTGATATTGTGATAGCTCGCTTCAGCCTCAATTTAAATGTGTATTGATCAACGTGAGGCTCGGGAGCTCAAATCAAAACACCAATACAGCTCGGCACACTTGCATATACTCATTTTTTTCCCCCTCACTTGTAATTTCAGGAAATTTAAAAAAAATCTTTGGACTTCAAACATCGCTCACTGTGTAACTTCACATGAAAAACTCATTTGTATTTGTTCTCGCCTGCTTTTTCCAGTAGTAGTGTGCTAATGTCATGATTTAAATGAAGTATTGATCAGTTTAGGAGGGGAGAATAGAGAGAGAGGGAGCGATTGTGAGGGAAAGAAAGCAAGACCAGGGTTATCGGTGTGGATCGCACACAGAAAGAGAGTGCTAACGGATGAGACGCGTTTTAAGCGATTCCGTGAAATGGATTTCTGCATAATCTGTATTTTTAATTCTGGGATAACCGCCAGGCTCTTTTGTTTGACTTATTGCGAGAAGTGAAAACGGACACTGAGATGACACCAGCGCTTTGAGCAGAACCGAGATGGAAAGATTTTTTTTTTTCTTAGTTCTTGTCTTGTTATTGATTTTATGGAGTATTTGCCAGCCAATATGCAGCTTGTCAAATGACACTTCATCCAGGTTTTTGCCCGGGTCTCCATGTTGTCTAGTTTTTTATTCCCTCGGCATCAACGACGCTGCAGCATCAGACATACTGGACTACAGCTTTTGTCCAAGTGAACCAGGAGCTAGGTCTGTTTTTCTTCTGCTTGTTATCTTCCCTTCCTTTCACCCAAGCACCCTCCTCTCCTTCTCTCTCTCCTGCTCCCTCTCTCTCTCTCTCTCTCTCTCTCTCTCTCTCTCTCTCTCTCTCTCTCTCTCTCTCTCTCTCTCTCTCCGTTTTTGTCGGACATAAAAATGATTACAAAGCTTAGAAGTCTTTCTTTCTCAGTTGTTTTGTTGCTGCTACTTTCTTGTTGTCATTAGTTCAGTAATATATTTTGCTCGAGCACTAACATCCAGATAGTAGAGCATCTTCCTCCCTCTAACTTCAGATGAACTTAATGAATCAGACAGGAAGAGCTCAGCTAATGTGTTGCAGCACTATAATGATGATGTTATGTGCACAATAATAAAACAGGACAAAGTGAGGAAGACCTTCAAAAGTAATACAAGAATTACGTATGCAAGGAGGAGCAACAGAAACATCTCTGCCAACATCTCTAACTAATTTCCTGAAGAATCCGGTACGTCTGACGTGGATTCATCATTCCTCTTTGTACTTCACCTTATTTCCATTCGTGTCCAAAAGCCTTTATACACCAGTGCTTGTTGCCATGTTCACACACAAACACACTCTCACACGGTGCTTCCTCCTGGTGTGTGTCGGCTGTGGCTGACAGGGAGAGCCAGACATTCCTCTGCGTTGTCGGCCAGTGGCTCTGAAGAGCGATGTCGAACTCTGGAGTGACGCAGGACACTCCGTGACTCACCTGCTCTGCTGGTTGATGTTATTGTTGTCGTTGCAGGGTAGAGCATGTTCCAGGGTAGAGCATGTTCCAAAGCCAGCCAAGCACACACTTAGTTGTCATCCACCACTTCAAGAATAACCGGAAGGCCTATGTCAGACTGGCATATTTTTGCATATGATGATGTAAAGATAGCATCCAGACTCCAAACAGTTCTGTCCTCAAGGTGTGAAATGAACTTTTAATTTGCAGCATAACCTTTAGTTTCAGGCTTAACATAGACACGAGCAATTAGAGATTTCTGACGTCCGCCCAAATTTGGTGGAGATCTGTCATGTAGTTTTCACGTAATCCTTAAAAGCCTATAAAATTAAATCCTGATTAAGAATCAAGATCACTATACATGTTGAATCAGCTTCTTTCTTTCTTTCTTTCTTTTTTGTGTGGTGGGAATGTTGTGGTCTAACTGTAACCAGCAGATGACGGTAGTGCAACTTTGCGGATGCCAACTTCTGTTGAACCCAAGTGAAAAAGAAGAAGAGTTTTCAAATAAAACATTTACAATGTAGATCAAGTGTAATAGAGTACATGAAGAAATACATTGGTGTGTGTGTGCTTGAAAGGATATTTATCTCATTCTGATTAAGAAAGCTGGGGTCCACTCACTAAAATACCAGTTACTCCTGCACAAACCAAAGAGTTTGCACACACATTTATTTGTGTGCATGTGCATATGTCTGTGTGTGTTTTTGATGTTGTGATGTTGTCTGCTGAAGTGATAACCAGATCAGATAAGTAACATGTAAGCAGACGGTAGGAGGCAAGTCGCACGTCATGAGCTCCCGTGAACTCAAATGCTTCTCACCTTCCCGCCATTTATTTTTCTCCACGCATCCGAGGGCTGCAGTACTATTGTTTGTGCATGCATGCATCTTTCACGCGTGTGTTTGTAGGTGTGTGTGTGGCGAGTGGTGTGTAGCATGAGAAACACAGCAGGGGTTTTGCTCTGTCGCTCTGTACT
>OMNM01034944.1:23279-33602 GCA_900302745.1 Parablennius parvicornis | reverse complement strand
TTAAAAGACTTTAGTATACAGTATATATAAATGGCACACAAGGGTCTTTATCCTCACTGACTGTAAGGCTTGAAGTATTGAACTATAGTTTAACCACACTTTGTGGTTGCAATTTTCAATTTATATACATTTCAATTCATGCCCCATGAAGTGTCAAGAAATATACAGTGATATGCATCAGAGCAGTTTTCTAATTTAACTTTCTCAAACACTGAAAGGATCTTGTGTGCTCAGTCATTTTCAAGTGTGTAAAGATTGGCAATCTAGAGATTAGTTTAGTCCAGTGGCGACCGGTAGTGATTAGACCGGTGACCAGTAGGCTGCAGGTTACTCCAACTTCTTCCTCCCTTCCTCCATTAATATCGACTGCCAGTCAGGTGTGTTGAGTTAACAAGAGAAAATATTTATCTACCGAGGAAAAGATTATCCAGACAAGCATCTTGCACCTAAAACAAATACAGTCGAGTAAAGCTGATACCAGTATTTCAGTATGCCTGGTGACACAAAATGTCTTCTGTGGAAATACCCTATTGCAGATTATACACCTTATCTTTTAGTTTAATGTTCCATATTTGTATTCAGATTTTATGCATCTAAATTCGTGAGTTACTTGGCTCTTGATCTGTCGCCCTGCTTGATGAGGTAGTACGGTTTGCTGGCAGAATGCACCCAGTTTAACAAGGGATGACTGGTTGGAAATATGGAAATAAAAATGGAAAAGTGGTGGAAAAAGGGGGCAATATAAAAAACAAAACAAATGACAAAACAAATGATGTGAGAAGCATGTGCAGAGCAGTGGGCAAAGTTAAACCATGTAAAAATCTGGTGAAACTGAGAGACGACACTCACAGCTGGTATTTCCAATGATTTACTGAACACATACGATTATTTGAGTTCATGCCCCTATTCACTGTATCTGTTAATGTCTTGAACAGGTGTTTGCAGATGACCATGCAGTTATTTCATTGTTTTCTTCACGATGAGTCGATCACTGGTTTCCGCTGTCTTATTGTATCATGAGCTCAGCTGCTCATCACGACTGGTTCCCTTCAGCTCTGTTCAGCTCACACGCCCGCACCCAGCACAGTTCCCACAAAACTGCAGCGAAGTCCAAAGGCCGCACAGAAACAAAAGAGCAGCGGCTCCTTGCTCACAGCTGCCGGCTCCTAGTGGAAGTTACTGACGTGACACTTGACGTCGTCTAAGCTCAGCACCGTCCCCTGGTCGTTGTTGTTGTTGTGCTTGTGCTTCTTATCAGAGCAGCGACACAGTTTGTATTTTATCACCTGACAGGATAAAAACAACAGATTATAGAACAAAGCCAGTTGAGTTAGCCTTCAGGAATGTCCACCATATTTGAAATGGTGTTAAATAAAGTTTTTTAAGCTTGTATTTTATGAAGTATTTCTAAAAAAAAAAGAAGAAAAGAAATCTGCCTCATTTGATGATTTATATTCAACATAGATCATGAACAAAAACCCTTTTTATAGTCTCGATATCAGAAAACACTATAGTTGGAAGTTAGAACAAACCAGAGACAATCAGTAATCCAGCAAGCATTTCACACAGAATGACTTGGAAGGAAAAATAACACTTTTCCTTGGCACAATTTGAGATCTTTTAAATTTATTTCATACATATTTTTCATATTCTTAGTCTTTATTTCATACACTTTTTTGAGATTTCTCTCAAACTAAATGAGGCCAAATCTTTGAACTGAGTTAAAAACTCTAAGAAACCTGCCTCGAAAAAAGATCAAGCACTGTTAAGATGGTCTTAAAGAACAGTGACGGTACAGTTTATTCTTCTCACCTCATAAAGGTAGTCAAATATCTCCAGAATAGTCAGGATGCTTGCCCCAATAAAAAGTCCCATCTGACCCCCAATATCACCTGGGAATGATAGTAAAAAAACAAAATAAAACAGAGTAAAGAGTGTTATATGCAGTAAAGACCAAAACCCATCTGAAGTGTTTAAACTCAATGAAGCTTCACCTAAAAGTCCGGCCACTTCATAAGCTTTCTTCTGCTCAATGGTTTCATAGTTGAGAGCTTCAAAGAAGATGTCCAACACCAGGATGTTCTCTCTGTGGGTGGAAAAACAAATATTCATACATAAAATATAATCATCCAGACAAACCCTTTGTTCTGCACAATGAACCCCAAAACAAGCAGACAAACCGTTTCCTTGCTTGTTTCTTTACTTTTTGTGCTTCTGCTTGGACCTCAAACTGACTCCAGTGTTTCTTTTAAACAAACTCCCTCCCATGAGACACAACAGTGTCAGATATTACACCGAGTCCCTCTAGGAATTAACTTAAATATCGACTCTTGAAGATACACTGTATAACATACAACCTAGAATTTCCATTATAGTGATGCAAAACAACAGTTATGATGTCATGAGTAGCTTGACTGTCCCCACACTGCATGTCAGCAAGCAAATGTCTCCAAAAAGAGGACATCGTCTAAAATGCAGTAATTAACTCTATGCAGAGAACTGCATGTCTGCCGATCCACATCTTAATGGGGCAATGTGGATAAAGTGACTCAAGTGACTATTATTAGCACAGCTAGACTCGGTTTAGTGAATTCAGAAAAAATAATCACTGTTCTGTCATGCAGCATTTGACAAGGGACAAAAACAGTCCAAAACAGAATATTAAATGCAAATTAAATGAAATGAATGAGCTAATCGTTGATGTCAGAGCTGTCAACACAAAAACACTTATAGCCAATGCTCACTTGATGTACTGCTCAGATTTGTTGTATTTCTTTGCGAGATATTTGGCGGATGCCTTGCTTGGGATCTTGACGAAGGACAGCTCTTTGCTGTATCTTGTCATGTTGCAGGGTGTCTCACACACACAGAAATCATTGTCTCTTTCTACCAGGAAGTCTGCAGAGAAGGAAACCAGAGCACAGCTTGATAGCATAACACAGCTGCGGATGTAGAAATCTTTTTGAACATTGCCTCTGTTCGGGAATGCAGTGAGCTCTTAAATTTTAGTTTTGAGGAAGTATGTAATGACCGTGAGTCAACATACCAACACAACTTTGTGTGTGGGTGTGTGATCTTTAAAGATTCAAAAGAGAATAAGGCTTCTTTCTCACCGAGAGCTGGGTCAGCACATTCTTTGTACAGCTCTGGGGTGCAGTAGGGGGCATCGCCTGCAGCCGAAACAACACGTACTCACGTCAATGCGTTTTTCTTTCTTTTTCTCTTCCCCCCCCGCCTCTGAAGATTATTTGGCAATTTCTCTACTGCAGAGTGATTGATGTAACTCTGACACAACACAGAGAAAGAGCATCAAATTACCGGGCATGTGCACCATGCGACAGTTGCAGTTGTCTACCAGGTAACGAGTTTCACAGTCGATGCGACAGGCTGTAATGCTGTAGCTGTCAAAGAAGTCCGAGTCCATGGGCGTCACCTTACAGTCTCCCCAGGGAGGGGGGAGGTAAATCAGCTGCAATGACCACACAGACACATGATCAAGAAGATTATTAATATGTGACTGACACAATACAATGCATTTTTATTTGTCTGGTCATTCCTAAATTGTTAAGCTTGAGGAGATTATTTGAACATAACTCCAGGTTATCATGTTTTTCTTGAAGGGAACCAGTGAACAGTCAAATCTGTGTTCAAACTGTGTGCTGTCACAATACACAGACCAACCCTCTGGTTCACCTCTCACCGACTGAGCTGCAACTATTATTATTATCTGACTCACCGTTTTATTTTTGTTTGTGTTGACACCTGTTTGACAACAAACTTCTTTGTGATTCCTTAAATGTGGGATTTTCGCCCAGTTGACCGTCAAAAGCCCCAAATTTTCACTTTGCTTTTGCATGAAGCAGAGAAGAAAAGTGTGAAATATTTAACACCCAGGCTGAGGAATTGATATTTATTTGTGTTTTTGCTAAAACAACCCCCCCCCCCTTAAAAAACATAACAAGCTAAAATATTTCACATTTTTTTCTTATTAAAATGATGGTGGTTAACCTATTCATCAGACGAGAGACAATACTTTGGTACTAACTCAGTTTTGCACAGATTTGTTAACAGTTTACATTAAAATCACTTATGATTTATACTCTAAGTGTTTAGTTGACACAGTGATGATTACATGTCAATGATCTGCATTAGAATATGTTTTACATTAAGCAAGCAGATTCTAACTTTGTATTCACACCATAGATGTTTTATGGTGACCTCTTGTGGTCAGAGTAGTTATGACAGAAGCAATATGGAGACAAAGTATACAACACACCTATACTCACAAAACCAACAAACAAAATCTAAATGACAAATACCCAAAAAAGATTCCAAAGAATTAGTTGCAAAATTCTGTTGTCCTACTACAGCATCGGAAAACAACTTCATGTTGTTCATGTGTGGTCCTGATTGGTTCTGCCTGAGTTATGTAGTAGATGGAGGTGCTCCACTGTCTTGTGCCTTTTAAAGTTTTATTTGGACCTCTGCAGCAGTTCTAACTGGAGTTCATAAGAGGACCTAATTAGACAAATCATTAAAAGTTTTTTTGTGTGCAGTCATTGAAAATATCTTAAATTTATGAGTTTCCATCATGACCTTTCCAAATCTCTGACCACTTTGACATGTGTGAAGTAGTACTGAATGACAATGCTGATCAATAAGAATAATGCAAATGGTCCTGGTCGTGATAAAGTACATCTGTAGTCAAACATGCATCAGTTTGTACCCTCTGTTCCTGGCAGGAAACAAATGTTTGAAACCCGGGTGCCACTCCAAAGCCAAGCTGGTCGATGAATGATGGCTCATCCTGACTGTGGATTTGAACTTTGACTCCGGCCTCAAACGAAGTCTCATCTGTGGGAAGTGAGACATGAAAAAAAGGCCAAAAAGGTATTTTTTCCAGTGATTCCAGTTGTTGAGCTCATTCCAGACTGTGAAACTCAGTGTTTCGTCTCTGTACTAAAGGCCACATACACCTGCACACCAACCAAATCACACACCTCCTTGCTCACACACTTCCTCTCACCTGTTTCTCCCCACACGGGCAGGTATTCGTCCTGCTGGATGTCCAGCATGAGCTCCAGGCCATTACCCATCCCGCCCTTTGTGGTGATGAGGGGAGTCTGTCCGTCTCCGCCAGCGTTGAATGTGTAACACTTCCCGTAGCGAGTGAACACCTGGGAGACACAGGATGGATGTTCATTTCAGATACATGTTGAAAAAAGTTTCAGGCATTTGCCAAGGCCCATCTATCCCCATTGCATTGAATCATTCCTAAGGACTGAAGCTATTCTTCTCTTACAGTGATTAAAGCATCTTCACCAGGTGACAGGGACAAAAATCATCAGTGTATTTCACGATTTAATTAAAGTCTATAGTTAGAACAGTAACGTCATAAATAGATCTTCACTTCATGCAATTTTAATTAACACCACCTGTGTCGGCCTTGAGCAACCAGTGGGACACTGCATTGTACTAAGAACAATGAAAGTGATTGTATATTCACCAAAAATAAAAGCAAATATTTGGAACATCACATAAGATTATAGTATAAGTATCACTACATCAACATAAAAAGGTTGACTGCCATTTACTAATGCCTATAGATGTTAGTGGGAGTGTGAATTATTGTCTTTCTCAGTGTTTGCCCTGTGATAGACTGACGTCCTGTCCAGTTTCAACCTCAATTTACTCACAGTCATCTGAGACCAGCTCCACAAGCTCAAGACTGTGATTTCAAATAAGAAGATGGATAGATGGATCCATACAGCTTATTGAGTGACTCACACTTTGTACAGGCTTACAACAAATATAATGCACAATAACTAATAGTAAGAAATACATGACAATGTAGTTTGATTCGGAAGATACCTCACAATACTTAAAAATCTCAAGTATAGTTTATATTTGAACGTGCTTATTACAACTGCACATCGCAAAGTGCTTCATATAGAGTTAGAGTAAAACAAAGAGAACTAGCAACACAATAGAAATAAGATAAAATGAGTGGAAGTTGAAGAGAAATTAGACAAAGTGCTCTGATAAAATCTTAAAATGTTTTAAGGGAAAACTTTAAAGATGTCACTGGCTCAGCTAACCTGATTTCCCCAGGCATTATCGCAAAGCTTCAGGGCTCGACAGCAAATGCTCTGTCAACTGAGACAGTTAAAAGATTTCTGCCCAAGGAAATCGAATTTTGTGAGTATGTTTGTGTAATAGAAGGACAAACATGGAGACTTTAAGAAGCACCAGTGATTGGCTTGAATCTTGTAACTGGTGTAAAAATTCATAGAAACAGGTACATATGAGTTCACATTTTTTTCCTGGATGTGTGAGTTTGTTCAACTATTGTTTTTAGTTCCAAAAATGATCAAATTTTCAAGAATGATAAAATTAAATTTTTAAAAGTCTGAACGATCAGGACATTTGTGACATACTGGTGTTGTGTGTTTAGTTCACAAAATCTACTGTCTGCAGACTGACTCTTAAAACGTTTGAGATCATGTTGGAGGACATAACAATACTTTTCCACTGGGGGTCAGTGTGTGACTCATTTTCTTCTTATTGAGAGTGATTTTGCAACAGAGATAGTAGCAGAGGACGGGAGAGACAGAGAGACAGAGAGAGAGAGAGAGAGAGAGACAGACAGACAGAGAGAGAGAGAGAGAGAGAGAGAGAGAGAGAGAGAGAGAGAGAGAGAGAGAGGGGGAGAGAGAGAGAGAGAAAGGGGGGGAGCAGAAAAGGCAGCACATTTCCAACTCTTGTTTCTTCTTCAAAGGCAGCCGTTTCTGTGAAATCAGTCGCAGCACAATCTGCTCGCAGAACAGAAACATTTGCTCTGTCAAACTTGGTGGACGTACATGTGAGCAAATCACACACAAAAAAAAAACAAAAACCATTTTTGAATGAAACATTGGTATTCTTTGTAGCACACATTTGTGGCGAAGAAAGTACTAAATTGCAGTTGTCAAAGCAAAAAGCTCGCAGAGGAAAACATTCAGATTATGTCCCCCAGAGATGAAAGCAGCAAAACTTAAACCAGAAGCCTCAAGTATTAATGTGAGAACAATGTGCCATGCCTACACAAGTATTAGCCGAGGAGTTTTACAAGAACATTTATCATTGTTGTACAAAGTA
Source organism: Parablennius parvicornis (assembly GCA_900302745.1). Taxonomy (NCBI): domain Eukaryota; kingdom Metazoa; phylum Chordata; class Actinopteri; order Blenniiformes; family Blenniidae; genus Parablennius; species Parablennius parvicornis. The sequence continues at coordinate 26,465 of OMNM01034944.1, read as the reverse complement.
TATGGTGTTAAAATTTGGTCAAGAGAATGATAATTACACTGAGCCTAATGTGCTTTGTGGTATTATCCTGCTGAATCCTTGCTATCAGTCATATGGAGGTGTGCGGCAGGTGTCATGAGCCGGCACAGGAGTTGGCGCTTTGACCATGTAAGGGGATTATGAAACTGATGATGCGTAGAAAGGTAACGCCTGCCTAAAAGTGAAGTGTTCACAGCTTTGCTGCTGTCATACGTGGCAGGTGCCGAGATAACACCGGGATCCAGATTACCTGGAGTCTCTCGTCCCGGAGGTGCGCTGTCTCCTCTCTCCTGGTGGTATCTTTGTTAACACTTTGTAAATACCTGACATAATCGCTGCATTTAAATTTCCACCACGGAGTCATGCTAACTGGAGTCACATTTGCACCCCGTGGCCTCCTGCAAGTCAAATACCGTCAAGAGGCGTTTTATTTTTGACTGTAATCCAATAATCCAACAATACAGTTAATTGATTTCTGTTGACAATAAATAATCATTATTTAAGTTTTATTATTCAGACAATTATTAAAAAAAAACAAACATATTGCTTAACTCTTGAGTGAGGTTACAGAAGTGAACTTGTATCTGGAGGTTTACAGGATCGAGTCCATCTGCTCACCACTGATCCTAGTATGTGTGGTTTTAGAGAAATGAACTCCTGTGGGGGGGAAGTCAATACACTACACTTGATTTTTTAATCACAGGGTAAACACAGAGACAGTCAACCATGCTCATCTGATACACCAACTAACATGTTTTTTGGATTGTGGAGGGAAAAAAATACGCCTGCAGAGAGAACATGCAAACTACCCACAAAAAGCCCCACCCCCAAAACAATCTAGGGATATTTAGGAATATTATCTGAGGTATAGTATAAAGATTCCAGATCCTAGATTATAAAGGTCCTGTGATCGGGTTTGAGGTTATTGTGTGTTGAGTTTGTATGCCCTTCCTGGGCTGTGGCATTCCGATGTCCCCCCACAGTCCAAAAACATGTGTTTGCGGTTATCAGTTGGCTCTCAAATTCACCCTAGATGTTAATGCCAATGCATGTGTGTGTTACTGTCTGTCTCAGTGCTTTTGTCCAGTGATGGACTGACTCCCAGTCAAGGATGTAGCCTACCTCCCCCTGATAGTCAGCTGGAATCGGCTCCAGGCCTCCTGCGGCTCCGACTTCATCAAGATGGATGGAATAAATCATCCAATTGCACATATCTTGGGGAGTTATTAAATTCCCTCTCAACTAGCAATAAAATGTTGCATTTTCATTATTATATCAGTAATGAATAAACATACTGTTTCATACTTGAATAAATAAATATATTAAGTTTAATCTGTGGTTTAAGACCTAATTCCTGTTTGGTGATTTACTTTAGAGCTGATGCTATATGATCACTATTTGGATATTAAGTTGAGTAGATCTTATGTTTCTGCAGAGTAGTAATAGAAATTTGTCTGAATTATTTAGCATTAAGTTCCATTAACCATTTCAACGATTATTTCTTGTTCATTTTTTTCAATGCAGTGAATCTGCTACCTGGGTGTAGATCACAGTTTGCTTTTACACACTACACACTGGCAACAGATTTCTTGTTAAATAGAAAATACTTGTCAATACAAAGCAGATTGCGCAAAATCTAATGTATGATTTATTTTGAGAAAGTTAAAGAAAATAGTGAATTTTTCGCTGGTGCAAATGGCGTGACAGGAGTAAGTAAAGTATTTATATCGGTGAGGTTGAAGCTCACAATGGTATCACTGGCCGCATGTTCACTTTATTGAGGGATGGTGTGATTCATCCTCACCTCACTGGGTTAGTTGTTTTAACTATTGAAATGCATTGTTATTACTGCAGAAGAGCTGGTTGTGTTTTAATCTTATGTTTTGCTTCCCTGATGCAGAATATGTCCATGTGAAGACTTGTGCAAACACCAGTATCAACAGAAGTGTTTCCTTGTCCAAAAAAAGATGAGACGGGGCCACAGATTCAATCAGTGTCACTTTCAGACGCAGTGAGAGAGACAGTGCAATGAAGCAGGAGCACAACAACACTGACACTATAAACATGACTAATGGCTCACATCACATGATTTATGCTAGGCACGGGATGGCTATGTTAGATGCTATAATTTATGCTAATCATACGTTGTGAGCAGTTTCAAGTGACATCATGAGCAGCCGGATAATATTTGACTTGAACATGTGTGGGCTCTCATTGTGGTTTAATCTACATTTAGCTCATTTAACCCACAGGCAACACGTTTGTTTTTCAGCATTTGTGGAAGAGCAAAATACGGCTCATCTGAACAAGAAGTCATTATCCCGAGCTCAAGTGGTCTGCATGTTTATAATTTCTTGTTGAAGAGAGTGGGCGAGTGTCAGAGGTGCTCTTGAGAGAGGTTCGTCATCCCTTTCTTTTCTTCAAGAGAGGTCAGAGTTCAAGGGCGGCATCAGATCAACAGCACTTGAGGTGGTAAAAATACAATGCCTCGTCAAAGCACGCAATTAGACAATAGATACTTACTGATGTACGCGTTTAACTTGACTGGCAACGATCTCATAATTTAGTAACAATTTTTTGCAGAATTGTCTTGATTACATTTGGGAAACGTGATCAATCGCTCTAATTTCTTGTAATAAATGCTGTTCATGAATAAACTGCTGATTCTTTCTCATGCTGTATTAGCTTAAAATGACAGTTTTGCATTTAATTGTCAAAAATAATACGTATTTAATTTTCAAAGACATGTATAATGTCTGTAAGGGATTAAGCAGTCAGCAATTTTTGTGGTACTAGTGATGCACCATGTGGCTTGCTGCCGGTTCATGGAGTGGCTCCAGCTCTTAATTTCTAATAATTCTAATGATCCCTGTGCATGTTAAATTTTAGGCTTTTAGTTACACTGCATTAAACACTGCACACACAAACAAGGGTTCACTTATTATTTTTTTGTGGGTGATGGCTGCACTTTTGAGGCACATCATAATTTAATATGCTCACAAGCCCCTTCATTAGGTACACTCGTACGATCTAATGGGACTCAGTAGAACATAAATTTGGCTTTTACAAAGGTGATAATGCTCAGTTTTGCGTGTGATCTTCAGAGAGGATTTAATTTAACAGTATGCACATTTGTTGTGATTAGTCCTGAACCTCTCATGTTTCTGT
>OMNM01034944.1:0-11800 GCA_900302745.1 Parablennius parvicornis | reverse complement strand
GACAGGTGGATTTAGTGAGTCTGGCAGACAATTATCAGCACTTTGTCATGGTCCTGCCACCAGCCCTGACATTACCTGTCTTTAATAGGCTTTAATTAGCCTGGGAAATTTCATTTACCAAGAGAGGAGACCCTGAAAAAAAAAAAAAAAGAAGAAGAAGAAGAAGAAGAAGCCAAAAGTACAGAATCCGTCTGCGGTTTTTAATGAGAAGTGGGACTAAATTTGAAATATGAGACATTTCCCAGTTGTACAGCAGGCTTAAGCTGGCTGACTTTTTTTTTTGTGTAAAAGTGGATAACATCCAGCCTCGCAGCACATGTGTTTGGACTTTGCAACCTGTGAAACACGTTTTTAAAAGGCTTTGGTTGAAAGCCATCCACAGATTAAATGCTGTAGGCAAGTCGTGTTGTTTGCTCACTGACGGGGGATTTTAGGCGAAGGCTCATGCTACTGACACTTATTTCTGTCACTCTTTCTTTTGTCCCATGTAACTCACGTCTTTCTCCATTAGCTGTATATGATCCTGTCACCTCATACAAGAGGTGAGGTGTACAATAAGAAACTGAATCAGAGTTGATCTATGTTGATGTTTTTGTTTTACTCCTTTGTGCAAATGCTGTGTATTAATGTGTAACTCGAAAAACTAAACGTGTTTGATAATGGCTTCAGAGTAAATGATGTCAATTTATTCATTTTTGTTTTCTTCTTCCCCAGAGAAATATAACAACAACTATACTGTTCTTTATTTTTTGGGTGTTTGTTAAGAAATAACATGTAGATAAATGTCAGGTTTATTGCTTATTGTTATAGATTGCTTTGATTTCCATTTTTGTATTTGCAGAATTGTACCTATTTTTGATTTCCTGCTTGCTTCAATCCTGTTCTGACAATTTCCCCTGTAAAATAGAAAAAAATACAAGCACTTCTGTGTGTATAGTGTAATTACAAATGTTCATTTCTGAATATTTGATTTCATAGAGAGTTCCTTTTGTTAAAATGTAACTGTAAAGATCAATTTAGGTTTTTATGGCATTAAACCTGATTTGAACTTGGCTGCGGGCATATTGTCGTACTGAGTCAGCTCCTGTGTGTCGGTGCTCGCCGTCATCTTGCTCCCCTCCTGAAAGGACCTCTCCACAGGATAAACACGCCGTTTGAAGAGGTACATTTCAGTGTAGCTTTTTAATGGGCAATAAATCTGTGTCCACAGGCGTGGATGATACCAGAGGTACACCTCAGGGAGCACATCCATTTTGCTGTGGCCATCAGGGACAGGGGTCTTTTCATTCGCTTCCATTACTCTTATCTGATCAGAGTGAGGCACCTACTCTTTAGGCGTCAAGTCACACCGGGCTCTCCTGCTGCACACGTCCAAATCCTCAGAAAACTACAGAGAATGCTAATATACAATTCACTTTCCGGACTTCACTGCGATGGAAATTCAAGCATTCCGAATGACATTTAAATGGATGATGAAGTGTAAAACCATCTGATAAAATACAAGTGTTCTGCAGATTTGAATATCTTTAAGGATCTCTATAGCTATGAAAACATATTTATTTTTTTGAACTGATTATACTATTCACAAGTATCCACATATCACTGGATTTGAATCAGTTGCTTTCACTTTTGACATCAAGCAGCCGTCAAGTGTCTTAAACATAATCAAGATGGTGAGTTAATGAAATAACTCGTGAAAATCAGAGTTCAGGTGATTTAATGAAAAGTCTTAAAATAGCTTAAGATAGTGGGCAGAGGTGGGATATTAAGAAATTAATCCAATTATTTGCCTTATTTTTAATCCATCAACTCACACTGAAGCAGGTAACAACATTCTTTTCAACTGTTCATAATGATTTTTTCTTTGATGAATCATAATCAAGCCTCATTTTGTTATGCAAGTCATAAGTATTCAAAAAAAAGAATCCTGAAACTATTCTGTGAATTAAGTCAACACAAGTGTGTTTTCCTCTCTAAAAGTATTTGTTGTGGTAACATTTGTGATTGTGATTTGTGTTTGATGACGACTTGTAATCATCAAATCTTTGAAATATAAAACAAGAGAAAAAAACCAAAGGAAAACTCCTGAAGGATGCTTTAATGACAACTTCAATAAATCTGCACAATCCTCAGCTGAGGACATGGTTGCCTGTTGACTTGTAAAGCCTATTCCAAATATTTGCTGTTAAAAGCATAAACTCATGATCCTTCTATCTTCTATTTATCTTATCCAGCTGGGTTAAGACGGGATACACCCAGAACAGGCTGCCAGTTCATCACAAGATCAAGCATTAGGCTCTGTTAACTTCCTGAACATTGTAGTACATTTTTTATATCGATAATCACACGAAACCTAACTAAAAAAATTCACTTGTTTGTGGCTTTTAATGACATCTAAAACCGATAATGTTGGTCTGAAGAGCTTTCTTTTCGTGGTATTTATAGCTTGACAGCAATCAGTCGAGTCTCTTTGGTATAACCAAAAAGGGGAATAAATGAAGGAAAAGCTTAGGAAGGCCAGAGGTCGGGAGATTTAATAAAGACTTTAATGAACCTGCATAATTCTTGAAATAGCTTAAGAAAGTGGGCAGAGTTGGATTGGAGGGTGAGATGTGTAGAAATCCAAATATTTGCTGATTTCCCTTTTAATTCATATCTAATACTCAAACATGTGAAAATATTATTTTTTGCTTCTGGTAAGTTCTTAAAAGGTTTGGTGTGTTGGTTATTTTGATTATCTGAAAAATCATTATGTCCACTTGTTTGCAGATCGACTTAATGATTTTTTGGAGGAAATCGTGAGTATATAAAATCTATATTGTCAGTTTAAGGGACTATTTTGTCAATTAGGTAAACACAGGTATATGTTTTGGAGAAATATACCTCTTTGAGTGACATTTGTGAGTGTGATGGCAGCGTGTAATCCTCAAGAAGGAGAATAAATGGAAGAAAACCTTACAGAGGAGCTTTCATGAAAAACACAATATACCTAAATAATGCTGAGAAGAGGTGGCTGAGAGGATGGAGTTATTTGTTCAAATATTTGCCTTTTTGGAGCATCAACTCATATTCAAGCAGATAAAAATATTATCTTTGACCTCCTTGTAATGATGACTAAACTTAACTAAGACTGACGATGATCAGTTTGACTTTCTCTATTTCTTATTCTATGCTCATTTCCAAATGTTTATTTTCTGTAGGCTATTTTGAGTAAATTCAACATTTGTGAGTCTGTAATAAAAACAAGCCACCATTAAGTTTCCAAAATATAATAGATAAGACGAATTGAGGAAGAAAAGTAGTTTTAATAAAAAATGACAGGAAACTGCATAAAGTAGCTTGGAATCAAAAATGATGATCCATTATATATTTTAACTTTAACTTGTTGAACATGGTTTAATAAGAAACAGTTATAGCATTGAGTTTGTATTTTGTCCTTTGAAAAATGACAACTTAGGTTTAATTTGTCTATCTTCAATCACCAATGAAAATGAGTGTATAGTGACATGTAATCATATTTTTTTCTCAAATAAACTCAGTAAAAAGATTGAGTGTAGACAGTAAACTACCATAAATATTTCACGTACGGTAACATTGCACATTAAAATCCATCAGTTAAAAGACGAAAATAGCCCAGCTTTCAAATGACCTGTCATTTATGCTTGAGTTTTTGTCAAAAATGACAGAAAACCACACACTCAAACCAGCATACGTGGAGAAGACCCATGTATGTACATGCAAACCCCAGGCACAGAAACTAAGTAACCACTATGGCAGATCTATTTCAGTTTTTTTTGTCTATTTAAATAAAAGTATTCAGGCTCTTGGTCATCTGTTTCACTTATATTTTCTAAATGCATTTTTATAATGACTCTTAATAGGATATTGAGCTAAAGCTCATATAAATGTTGACTTTTTAAGACCGTCATTGTGCAAGGCTCATAAGAGAAGCGTTACATTAATGGCACATGCAGCAGAGGTAATGTCTTCTATAATCATCAGGCTCCGCTGCCTTTATAGTCTCAGTCCACTTCTTATTCAACAAGCTTGTTTCCTCCCAGTGCGACAAAAATTTCAATTTTTGACAATGCGACTGCCGGCGTCTCTTCTCACAGGCAAAAGCAGTTAGCGAGGGGAAAGAGCGAGAGGGAGGGAGGCAGGGAGATAAAAGGTTGGAGAGGCGTCCTGCAGCAGAGATGGTATCGCCTCTTTTCCTGGGATCTGTGCTGAGAGGGGCGGACGAGGATCAGCGATGATGAAGACGTCTCTTCCAGCAGGAGCGAGCCGCCTCACACTCGCTTTAATTAGAGCCCGCGCCGAACACTCACACATAGAATAAAAAAGAAAAAAGGGTGGAGGGTGAAGTCTTTCATGCGTTGTAAAAGGTTCAGCGCTTAACATGGCACTATGCTAATGCGGCTTAAGCTCAGTTTCGTTTGATTATCACAGCGACGTTGTTTTCCAACTATTAGAAAGGAAAAGAAGCACCTCAGCCTGACATCCACATCCATTAACACCACCATTAAAAGAAAGCGTGTGGAACTGTGTAAAAATCTGCCTTTGCACAAAGTTCAACAGGAAAAAAAATAAATAAATAACTGACTCACACCAGACTGCTGGAAAATGTTTTTAATGGGTTAATGCAGGCGTTCTTGCAGACAACAACTTCATCTTATTTCTTTTTTTTTTTTTTTTTTTTTTTTTTTTTGAGATTCCAAACAAAACTTCAACATCTCAACATGACGCTGAATGAGGAGTAATATCATGTAAAAATGATGCTACTCTTTTTAAATTTACAAAATCCTCGGAAGTGTCTGTGTCACACCACACTACGTACGAGACGGACTGAATAAACATGACAAACCCCCCCCATTCAAACACAGAATAACATTGCCGGTAGAAGTGATGCTCAGCATCCTACAGATATCCAAGCATGTTAAGAGGAGATTTTTTTTTTTTTTTTTTTTTTTGCACATAATCAATTCATTTCATTCTGCACAATATATGTCAAATAACTGCAGAAAAATGAATTGTTGGAAAAAAGAAAGAAAAAAGAAACTTTGTACTTGGACACTTTCTTTTGACAATAACATGACCATGCATTAGTCTCCCCACTTTTAGTTAACCACAATATATTGAGAATATATAATATTTGCAAGTTGGCGATACTAAATGAACAAATTCTCAAAATTTCATCTATAACGGTTCACAGACGTATGATCTGGAATATGTCGTTCAAATGGGAGACTGAGTAAATACTTCCATATACTTCCAATGTTGTAATATATTAGGGCCAAAGTACAGACACTTTTTCTGTCTTACATGTTTTACAAGGATTGACACTGGGTCTTCATAATGGCAGATAACTATTTTCCCCCACAAATATGCAACAGAACGGACTTTCTTGTACATCGGTCTTCTGAAGATGGTTCAACTGTCATTTACATAGAAATGGTGCCATCAATATGGGGCATATGCATCTTTTAAAAAGTGTAAAGAACTGACCTTGCACTGAAAGTGTTCATGCTTTTTAATGTCTAGTCACAAAACGGGCTAAACATTACAAATATATAATATTTCCCATTTAGTTAAACCTTTGTTACGTTCCTATAGAACTCCATATCAAAATGACTATTCATGGGAACTAGTGCAACCTGGAGGAGGCCTGGTCTTTGTGACAAGGCAGGCACAGAGTAAAATAGACAAAGTACTCTAGAGCAGCTCCAGAGCAATGGCAGATATATTAAGGCCATTTTCAAAAATTACAGGAAAAAAAAAAAAAAAAAAAAAACGTAGCAGGCAGCTTGGCTTGCTACCCAGGCTGAAGTGAATTTCAGTTTTAGGGCAGCAAAGCAAGCAAGCAACACCGATTGAACCAATCTCCCCCCCAATCCATTGATGTCAGTCTTCAACGTGCCAGCCTCCCCACATTCCTGGCCAGAAAAGCTCCACTCCTCTTTATTCAAGTGTGTTCAGTTTTGGTGGAAATCAGAGTGGTACCCTCACTAGTCCTTCCTTTGTAAACCCACGCTTCACACCTCCTGTAAAGTCCTGGGGCACAGTCGGGCAGTCAGGACTGTTTTAGACGCTTCCTGGGAAGACCGAAGGGCGGGCACTGTGCTGAAGCCAGGGCACGGAAGGCTTCAGCTACCAAGTGAGGATGGGACTGGATCATTGACTTCCAGCCCGCGGTCTCCATTATATCCGTAGCATGACTGTAAGCACAGACAAAATCACTCTCAGACATGATAATCTGCACATTAAAAATCAATAAACATAAATGAGATTGTAATGACAAAGCAAATAGGGGGAAGGATTTGATTTGTGAGCTGTATGATAAACTGGGGAAAAAGGGCCATTAGTGCTTTCTGGACGCACGCGTAAACTCAAATATAAGAGGAGGCTGCCTTCACGCTGTGAAGACAATGAAAAGTTGGGACGTTTCAAGGTGTCCTAGGAGACTGCACTACATCATCTGTAAGAAAAACTTCCCACAGCGACTACCTCCCTTCTGCTTAAAATTCTACCAATATTCCATTTCCAGGGTTTATCCAAGTATGAGTCTATTAATAACTTGGATACAAAGATATGGAGCCTCACACTGAAAAGGCAAATAGCACTCTGTCTGCCCGAGCTAAAACAATGAATTCTAATGCATCTGGTTGGGGGAAGAGATAAGAGCGTGTTATTAATCTTGTGTCACATATATCAGCTAATTACATACTTGCTATTCCAGTTCTTTCCATCTTTACAGCCCAGCTGTCTCAGGACACTGCACCTATGGCAAGGAGATAAAAAGGTAAGCATTCAGGGCTGGTAAACAGAAATGGCAGCAGGAATTTATCACTGGAGGTTTTTTTTTTTTTTTTTTTTTAAGCGATACTTGCCTGTTGATAAAATCTATGGCTTGTGCTTTGAGCTGCTCGGCACTGTGCAAGTCAGCCAGGATGAGGGTGTCGGCCACATTCTCCACTGAAAGGCTGTTGCACAAGGCCTCTTCACACATGACCTTTAAACGCTCCAGAGCATACTGGGGGTGAGGGGGAGGTGGAGGGGGACACGGTTACAGTCTGGATACCAGGTTAATCCTCACTATTGTAAATACACACGGACATGTTTAATTATTGTATCTCCACCGGGAACAGGAGGAATAAAAAAAAAAAAAGAAAAAGAAATAAAGAAGAAGCAGCACCCTAAATGTCCCGGTCATTCTCCTCCCGCATTCTCTTTCAAACTATAACACGCTCTCACTAATTTTAGCACATGAGATATGTTATAAATCACTTAAACAATCATTAGGTTAGTTTTGAATGGGCAATTAAGGGAGTCCCTCAACCCGCTATTCACTTCTACTTCATCCATCAAATCAGTGATCAGTACAATATTCATAATACACTTGGTTCGCCCTGAGATAAAGCAAATCACAGGAGTGAATTGATTAAAAAAAAAGTGAAATGATTTGAGAGATTTTAACAAGCTTTATATCACTGACTGCAGATGGAATATCACAACTTAAAAAAAAAGAAAAACAGCATTTCTCATTAGTGAATTTCCTTTCTTGTTCTTCATTTGCATCACGGTTGCACGGCACAACCAGACACTCTTCAAAACACAATTAAGCCCGGAACGGAGAGTTAACCATCCAAAATATTTATGACTTTAATAATGCTTCCATGTGAGGTGACGAGACAATAAATAAGCACAGACCACTATGGAACAGAACATGCATCTCAATATAATGTTTGACAATATTCAAGGAATAAGTTACAATTGTATTTTCGCTTCAAACGTGGTTAGTAACAAAAAGGACGAATGAAAAAACTGAGGAACAAACACACGAGAGCTCAGCAGTAGTTTTCTTATCGTTTGTGTATAAATTTTGGCTTACAAAATGCTGGAATGCTGCCAGAGCAGAATCCTTCCAAATAAAGTGGATCAGCTTCACACTTTAACATCAACATCTGTCACACATGTCATATTGGAACTTGATAATGAAGCTACAGATATGTATAAAGTTATCATGTGGCATATTGGCAAGATGAAAAGTTAAGTAGTATATGAAATGTCAGTATAGGAAAGGATTTGTGATTGGTCTGTGAGGCACCATTACATCTTTATTCATCAAAAAATTATCACGGTAACATGTTCAACTCCGTGCACAATGATGAAGACACACTTTTCAACACGGGATTCAACACACAATGTGGCCAACTGCTGGAAGAACAATTTGCACAACATCTGACAGGAGCTGCCAATACTTGAAACGGTGTCACATTAGCTTGCAGAGAGAAATAATTAGAAAACTAAACTAAAACAACACACGTTGCCCCTGAAAGCTCACGGACCTGCACTGTTTTCACACGGATCTGGCAACATTTAAAGTTAATGTGGTTTTGTGAAGAGTTGGTGTGAAAGGGTTTAATCTTCATGTGAAGCAGGTCAGCAGACTCTTCAGGCACGCCACAGTGATATTGTCATTAGAAGCACAGTAGAGTGTTACACTGTTCAATGTGACGCCAGAGCCGATCATTGTCTCACTCTTTAAGAGACCAACTCTACTTAGTAGCAACACTACGATGCCAAACAGCCAAAACATTCAAAGTATGACATGGTGACGTGTAAATGAGAGGCCTCGGGTACTGACTTTATCTGCAGCTGCCAGCAAATTGTCGGCCATCTTCTCCAGATTGGGGGCCTTCCCCGTGTAGATGAAGCCCATCATTTCTTTAAAAACATCTGGATCCACATCACTGATGTCAACACGATTCTGCAAAACAAACGTGGGTTCCCGTCATTACAAGAACTCAGCACAGCGGTTTTGAGAACATAATGAGACAGGGGCACGTTGAAGTAGAAACGGAGCATCATGAGTAAAGCTAAGGGACGCATGACGATGACGCAGTTCTCACCTTTTTACTCTCCTCCATCTCGTGTTCAAACATGGCGTTAAAAACCGGAGATCTCGCTGCCAAAAAGACAAGCACACCGTCATGTTAGGAGAACTAAACGGTAACAGGATTGACTTTGCACTGTGCTACGTGCACTGCTCTTCACTCTTTAGCGAGGCTTTCCCTTCGGGGCTGTGGCCTCGTCTAATGGACACCAGAAGAGAGTCAGTCTCTAAACCACCTGGATGGCACAGTGATCTGGGTCAAGCAGGGCCAAGCAGACAGAGCGCGGTGGATTAGCACCCACTGCAGACGCAGGCTGCTACAAATCAAGCCAGAAACACTGATCCTCCGCAGCCTTTGCAGGTGCTTGTGTCTCTCCGCAGGAGCACATTAAAATTTAAAAAAAAAAAGAGGCAGAAGGGTCTCTTTCAATTGCCATTTTGGGGGACTTCTCTCCAAGATTGCTGCTTGGTAAAGGTTTTTTTTTTTTTTGGAAGTTTATGGGGAGGGTGGCGACCTCTTACCTGCCAGGATGGATTTGTGGGCTTTGAACTCCTGCCCGCCCACGTAGAGGCTGCAGTCTGTGAAGCGTGAACACTCCCACAGGTTTCCCAAGTCGTCAGACAGCTGACACTCCGGCACCTTCAGCATGTTCATGTTGGACTGGCCCGAAATGTTCACAGAGTCCTGCACGACGCTGACCTGTGGGCGCGTTGTTGCAGAGCAGAGCAGACTGAAGTCAACATGCCAACGCAGACAGATCACACTGCATTAACAAACAAATCTCATTTGTGGCTAATTTGCTGCTTTAAAACGCATGTTTGGAACTTTCAGAGTGGGAGGAACTGTTGCTCCTGAAAACACAATCACTTGAAACTAAAATTAATTAACTCTGCTGCTGTGCCTAATTAAAGGGGAAAAAAAAAAACATTTTGTCTTTAATTTGAATGCAATTTGTTGATCAAAGTGGCAATTTCCCAGAAATAGTGGAATCTCGCTGAAACTGCTGGCTGCCGCCTTCAAATCCTGGCAGGAGTCAGCCAATCGTATTTACATCAAAATTCATTGACACTTCATTTAGCTCAGCCCCCGAAAGAACATTTTTTCCTCCCGACAAGCAGAATGTAATTATTTCCAACACAAGTGTCTCCGTCAATGATGTAAGACAGGGGAAGGCATTTTTCTTCCTCCGAGTTTTATATCATTTGACATGAATCCTAAGATGTTACACTTTGGCAAATACTCAGGATTATATCTCCTCCGAGAAGTGAGACTAGATATGTTAAAGGAGGCTGAGTTCAGGGGCTGCGTAGAGCTTAATTTGAACTAAAAAAAAAAAGAGTCCAGACCGGTAAAATGACTGTATAAATAACAACTCCAAATGTACATGAATACAAGTGCAAATTTGATGAAATCTGTAGATTTTGTGAGAAAAATAACTACATTTTCAACATTATGCTATGTTTATGTAGATGTCCAAAAATCATGTCCTCTGATCTGCAGTTTATATTTTTTTCCTCAGAAATTAGAAGCTTCTCAAACACAACATGACTTAAATACAAATGTGGAGAAAGACAAAACCTGCCACAGTATTTCCCTTCAGGTTCATCAATGCAAACACCATTTTAGGACACGTGTGTTTTCATGAAGATACCAACAAGAGTAAGCGTTGAACACTTTTCCCCTGTCAATGAAAAAGCTTTGAGGCCAGAACGGACCCTCATGCCCACTTATTTTGGCCCACAGGCCATATGTTTGACACTGATTTACAAAGACTACTTAGATGAATTGGATGAGTGAAGCAGCTTTTAATATTACAATGTTAATAATAACGACAATTAATCAATACAGATTGATCTTGGGAATCTAGTTTTTAAACTTGGTAAAATTGGTTTTTTGTCACTTTAAAGCACATCCTGTCAACACAAGCTGAATCCAATTGTGGAAAGATAACAAACAGCAGCATGAATTCAAAAGCAAAAATACAACAACGTGACCAAACAGGAACAAAACAACTTCCAGAATTGTTGATTCTCTGAACCACAGGAGCAATGCTGATGGTTTTTTGGGCTCTATATTTAGTTTTTGAAAGTCTGCTGACTTACACCACAACATAAACACAAAGTAAAAATACCCTCAGAGAGTAAAGAAGCAAATAAGTGAAAGAAGCAAAAAATAAAACTGAAGTAGTTGAAGTATTTCCATGAAGGCTCTCCAGTATGATGAGTATGATGTTATAGTTGTATTTGAGATATAATTGACATTCAAAATCAGAAGTTGCTATACAGAGAATGTCCAAACTGTTTTAATCTGCATTTCAGTAGCTTCAGTCTAACAGAGGAATTTTGTTTTTCACAATTTAATCTAAATGAATGGTTGCCATTAACGATGCAATTAAATGTTTTTGAGCACTCTGGACTTGAGAATAGATAATGCGGCAGTGGTTTTCTGTGTGAAATCCTTCTGTTTTAAAGTTTTTACCAAGAATCCTCCCAGCTCACAAATTTAGGTTCGAGTAACATCAACCGTTCAGATCGACGTGTCGGCGGATCTCTTACCTCACAGAACAGGGTGAGTTTGTCGTCTGGTAAAAGTCCGTTGGCTTCATCAAGGAGAAAATCTCTTCTAATAAATTTTTTGAAACCCCAGTCTTTGCCCTGGACAAATCTATATGCTCTTTGGCTTTCTGTGAGCACATGGAAAGAAACAGAAAGGCCAAGTTGGTGATATGAAGCAGAAAAGGAAGGGGGAAAAAAAAAAAAAAAAATAAAGAGAATATGGTGTATTAGTTTGGTACCCACCCATTGCTTTCGTCTCTTCTCTTTTAGCGTTCAGCAAAGAAAACTTGAACTTTGCTCTGACTTCACTTTTTGGACAGCTAACAAGAAGTAAATACAGTGACAGGTAAT
>OMNM01034937.1:0-11599 GCA_900302745.1 Parablennius parvicornis | reverse complement strand
GTGATACCATTCTTTCATTCATCCATTCATTGATTCACATCTATTTAAAAAAGGCACGGAAAAGAAAAAAGATCAGAGTGACACAACAGAATTCACACTTAAATCAAAGTATCACATTAAATGAATAGTACATTGAATCTGCTTAAATGATTGATGTTTAAACAGGGAGTAAACACAGCCAGGTGTGGGGAAATTCACCTCTTGCTGCTTAATGCTGCTGCCTGTCTTCAGTCTATTTTAAGAAAAAGAAAAAAAAATCCACTCGGCTCAACTCAACAGTGGAGTAATGACTTCTTTTCAGACAGATGAGCAAACAATAAGCTCCACCTGTCAGCTCCCAGCTGATTAGCTCTGCAGGGCTGTCACACAATTGACTCCCAACAATGAGAGGCGGAGCTCACAGCAAACTGCTCGCGATCAATCACGTATAAAAACAGCGTCAAAGCAGGGAAGTGCTATTGTTGCAGCTCGGGCCCACGTGTAGTTACTAACACCATAATGGAGCTCGTCAAGCGTCTGTTTGGTGTTGTGGTAGTTGCTGTTTTGGTTGGCGACGCTGCCGCCCAGCATCTCATGCCACACCAGCCTCCTTTCCAGTGGCCTCAGCAACTCTCAAAGGTCCATCCACCTGCGACTCCTTTCGATAAGTGTCAGGTGGAGGAGGGCGAGAAGATCCGCTGCGGGAGCGCAGATGTCACTGCTGAGCGGTGCGAAGACATAAACTGCTGCTTTGATGGGCGACAGTGCTACTATGGGAAAGCAGGTATGTGTATTCCTCGCATTTCAAGGAAGAGGGGAAAAATTGCCATGGCGTGAACGGGAGTGATCTGTCTTTTCCGTGCAGTGACTGTGCAGTGTACCAGAGATGGCCAGTTTGTGGTGGTTGTGGCTCGAGAAACCACTCTCCCACCCATTGATGTGAATTCCATCAGCCTGCTGGAGATGAATGATGACTTTTGCTCTCCGGCTGACGCCAACTCTGAATTCGTCATCTTTCAGTTCCCTGTGACTGCATGTGGCACTATGCTTAAGGTAGGTGGCGTTTAAAAGAATGCTTGTGTATTTTAGCCATAATACAAAGTTTCAACATCCCCACAAACTAATGCACTTGAGTTTCTTGGAAAGAACTTAAACCTCTGCGTTGCTTTTTCAAAGTGAAATTGTGTTTCCCATATTAAGTTAAAAGGCAAAAATTGTTTGATAAGGGCTTTTTATTTGAGTCATGCAAGTGCAAACTAACTGATGTTAAAAATAGCAGCTCACTATTGGGGAAAGTTGTAAAATGCTGAATTGGGGTTACAGTTTGTACTTGCAAGAGGAATATCATTATGGTATTTTTAGAGCTTTTTGTTCTGTGAGTTGCTCTTCTAGGTTTCTTCCATTTATAGGATAAAGCCACTACATTTTTAGCCTATCCAATTTTCTTGGTGATCTAAAATGTACAGCATTTTTAGAAAATGTTTTGCGATTCACTGGAAAAACATTTAAACCGCAATGGTTGAACCTCGATCCTGATTCTTCTGCAGGAGGAAGAGGAAGCTGGTTATGTGGTCTATGAAAACCACATGTCGTCGTCTTATGAAGTGGGTATCGGCCCAAGAGGATCCATTACCAGGGATAGCCATTTTGAGTAAGTTCCTGTAAATATAAACTTCACTGTTCATCTGACCCGCTCGGCTCTTCTGCACTCGAGCACAAATTCCCATGTTGAGTGACACTTAACCTGCACTCGAGGCCCACTTTTTAGAAATGTCTCTCTGAAGTGGCGCTTAAAGCAAAATTTATTCAGCAATTAGCTGATCTGCTGCTGGCAAATGTGCAACAAACTCATTTTAATACTTCTACAGAAGCTTTAAAGCAGGTGCAGGTCATTTGGTCTATCTGACACCCTTTTGGTTCAAGAGACTGTCTCAATTGTATTCAATGTGTTGGCTGTCCCCCATGGCTCCCTAACTATAAATCCAGGCTGGCTTGTGCACAGAGGCGCTTGAATGGCAGTTAAGATGCTACAGTATTTTTTTTTTTTTTTTTTAATCTGGTACCGTGGGATGGAAGTCTGAATTCTTTGGCGCTGTCTGTAGGTTACTGTTTCAGTGTAGGTACTCGGGCACAGCTGTGGAGGCTCTCGTCCTGCAGGTGAATGATGTCCCTCCCCCTGTGCCGGTTGCTGCTGCAGGACCGCTCAGAGTGGAGCTCCGCCTGGGCAGCGGACAGTGTCGCCTGAAAGGATGCGTGGAGGGTAAGTCGCACAAACGCCTTTTGATAAAAATTGCAAAACCGTAACTCCACCACTCTCATTGCAGAAGAGGTAGCGTTCACCTCCTTCTACATGCCTTCTGACTACCCGATCAGTAAAGTCCTGAGGGAGCCGGTCTATGTGGAGGTCCGTCTCCTGGAGAGGTCGGACCCAAACCTCATCCTGAACCTGGAGCACTGCTGGGCCACTTCTACTCCGGATCCTGACAGCATGCCACAGTGGGACCTTCTGGTTGATGGGTATGTAAAACAAACTGAATAACTGTACACTTTAGTTTTCTTTTGCTAAGTTTGTCTTTGCGACAGGTGTCCCTACCATGATGACAGATACCTGACCACTTTGCTATATTTGGACGGCTCCTCTGGGCTCGAGTTTCCCAAACACCACAAACGTTTCATCATGAAGATGTTTACATTTGTGGACAAGGAGTCATTTACACCTCAGAAGGAAATGGTACAACAAAACCTACTGTTTTCAGGAAATGAAACTCCTGTGAACTGCTTTTTATAGTTTCATATTTTCTCCTCCAGGTGTTTATCCACTGTAATACAGCTGTGTGTTACCCAAGCAACACAAACTCTTGTGAGCAACCATGTTTCAGACAACGTGAGCATTTACGCCATTAAATACCTGACATTTGAGTGGTTGGTTATCCCATCAAAGGTACAGTTAATGATTTGCAATGTTATCTTTCCTCTCTTCAGGAAGAGCTGCTACAGCGAAGAGAAATTCCTCCAGCCAGCACACTCTGGTCTCTAGCGGCGAAGTGATCCTGACTGACAAAGTAGACACACCTGCTCCAAACGCCAAACTGGAGAGATGACGTGCTACATGTCTGGCCATCACTTTGTTTTAATAAAAAGCTTGTTAAAGCTCATGCTGTTTGGAGGTGACTCTCTAGTTGAGCCAGTAATTTGATTCCTTCTGCCTGGTTTGTGCTGAGAAATCACACAAGGTTTCATTAGAACTAGGTACTTTACAGTCTGTGGGCATGGCAATGTCTTCCCTGAAGCACTTTAACAAACCCAGTTCCTGGTCACTGATAAATGGAATAAATCGGTTTGCAATGTATGCCCATGATTTTATACAACATCGCTCCCTTACCTATAGAAACCATGCAATGTTAAAGGTTTGTTATGCTAACCAAAACATCCAATTAACCTGTCAAACTTAAAACTGCATCTCACATTTCTCAATTTTGAGTTAGTATTTGAATGGTTCAGGGTAGAGGTCAATTTTGATTCATCATGAGCTTTTCTGTAGATTTTGCATTTATGTTCAGGTGTATTGGAAAAGCTAAAATGATCCCTGAACCAGCATCTGACGTCTGTTTTATAAGAAAACGATTTGATTCAGTTCTAACATCCATCTGGTTAAGCAAAATAATCTTCAGTGATTTAAGCTGGTCCTTTCTAAGAAGTGCAAAGGTGAGACTAAAGTCTGAACTATTGCAGAGCAGATACACTTGTGAAGGCCGTCTAATGGAGATAACTTGGCTTTCAAGACCGGAAGACAGGTATTTGAATAACATAACGTGCATTAAATACCGTATA
This sequence comes from Parablennius parvicornis, assembly GCA_900302745.1. Taxonomy (NCBI): domain Eukaryota; kingdom Metazoa; phylum Chordata; class Actinopteri; order Blenniiformes; family Blenniidae; genus Parablennius; species Parablennius parvicornis. The sequence continues at coordinate 7,789 of OMNM01034937.1, read as the reverse complement.
CAGTTTAGGAAACGCCATGGTCAGTGTGCATTCGAGAAGTCTCGGCCTCCTGTGGGTTTTGAAACGGAGCCTCATTAAAGTCCAACTCCTACCCGATGTCTTGGGCTGTAATTCTTGAGATTCTAAGGTGCCAGAGAAGAGCAGGTATTGGATAAGGATCATCTGTAGGTGTGTTACACTGAAGCAACAGTTTCAGTACAACTGCTCTGACATGGGTATGATGCCCGTCAAACCATTATTTTAATTCCTCCCTCCAAACCCTGCTGTCTCTCCAGCGTGCCCCAGCCACATTAAGATGAGCATCACGACTCCTCCAGACTCGCAGCCCATCTCCTTCCTGCTCTCCCCTCTTTATTTTTTGATAACGGTCCCTCTAGATTTTCTATATATGCTACAACTTGCAACATCTCTCCTCCACTGCTCTGCGCACAACCTCCCTTTTTTTTTTTTCTCTGTCCCACTCCAACTCCTCCACCCCCTCCTCTCATTGAGATGGGCATCACGACTCCACCAGACTCGCTCTTTCTGCTCGCATGAACAGGAGGTGCAGAGGGAAAGCCGAGCAGCCATATAGGTTCGGTGTGACTGACGAGAAGAGAGAGAGGGCCGTGCTGTCAGAGATGCTCATCTCTCTCCACTTTAACCTCAACCTGCTGGGAAGCATTAAAGCAAGACGCAGCTATGTATCATGTTCAGACGGCAGTAATGTCCCATCTATGAGCCACGTGGCGAAATCCTCACAGGAATCAGCCAGTCGGCGCAAGATGACAGGCAGTAACAGCAGCTGCTGTGTGGATGTACATAAACATATCAATGGAGTGAAAATGTAAACAGGTTCTGCCACTGGTTTAGGATACTGTCAATTTTACTGGTGGACGCAGAACAAACAGCGTGCATGTGCTCGGCATGCCAAATACGAGAGAAAAGACTGAAGCAAAAGGATTTGCTTGGCGAGAATCAGTGTCGTTTGAGTGAAACTAGCCCTTTTGAAACATGATAATTTCATCAAACGCTGCAGTGGTGTGAACTCTGATGTTTACTGTTTACATGAGTGCATGCATTTAATTGGAACAGCTGTGTTGTGTGCATAAGTGATGAGTAGCTACAGTATAGATGCATGTAAAGATCTGTGTGGGCACCGCAATGCTTTACTGCAGGGATGTGTGTAACCCGGGGTGGGGGATTGCAGATCCTCTGCTGTCGCCGTGGAAAGTGAAAAACTAATTATCTTCAAATAAATTATATACGTAATATTTGCATGGTGATATACATAATCATTATCAATCATTTCAATGGCTTGACAGTTAAAATCACTTTTTTCTGGCTAAATAGTAAAGACAACTGAGAAAAGGAGCTTCAGATGGAACATTCTCAGCAAACCTGTACAAACGTACAAATTGTGTATCGTTTTGACATCATTTACTAAAAGTCCACATTTCTAAAGAATTGGTAATGTATTGCATATACATTGGAGTGCAGCTTGACAGGAGAAGTAGTTTTAACAAACCCAGGTGTCTGGCAAACCAAAAAAAAAGCTGTTTTTAACCACTTTTCAGTAAACAGAATTTTCAGGAGCCACAAAACACAACCAACCTTCAAAATGAGAATAACACAGTTCCTGAATTTTATATATACATTTGTATCCATAAATAATAATAAGCTGTGTCTCAGTTTGCATTTATGGCATCTAATATCTACAATTTAGATTGGAACACATTTTAAAACATTTTTTGCTGTTTTCCAGTCTTTCAGCTATTCAATTTGTTTTTTCCTTTCTACCCTCCAAAGTGGTTGAAGTAGTTTTACCTATTTAACAATTTTCACAATTTTCACCACATTAGCTTCACTTGTTTATTCTAACCACAATATTAATCATAACATAGAATTATTTACATTGGAAACAAATTGATTGGCTTGGAAAAACTTGAAAAAAAAAAACCCAAAATACAAATGTATGCACAAACTAAAAAGTAGAGTTAGAAGCTGCGGTAATGTTGTGAATCACCATCATGCATCCTCTGAAATACAGTCATCATAATTAGATAATAATTATATAAATAATTCTGATTGATTGTTTCTGACAAACAAAGGTTTTGGCAGGAACCCATTTTTGGAGAAATGAAGGCGTTCCTTTCCTAGTGGGAACAACAGCTTTGTATTTATTGACATTTCAGTCTCAAGGCACTAAATATATGGAAACTGCGAACATTTTGTAATAGGAAGAAAACTCTGAGTCCAAAATACAGAGGTGAAGGACCAAACTGACAATGCACCTTAAAACAGAAGTTTTGTAATATTTTGCAAAACAATTTTACCTTCTGAAGAGAGATTTTTTTTCATTCTAGTTGTTTTATCTTTGTTGTCCCAACCTGTTGGAGAGAATACTCAACTTTTTAGTGGCAGGTTTGCTTGTATAGACTGCGTTTTCACACACACCTCATAGTGACAATAATTCCGCCAAAAAAAGAAAAAGAAAAAGTGTGTGAAAACATAAAGCATTTGCATTTTTAGCAACGGAAATATTAAACCCAGCTCTCAGTATTCAATTGGAAGATTCAATCAGTGTTTGAATATGTTAATGTTAAGTTTGGGCTTCAAAACAGATTTGAACAAGAGCGATCAGAGATTTCTGATGTCTGCCAACGTTGACGTGGACACAGAAGGAAAGACATATTTTCCACATTGTAATTCTAATTTTTCAACTGGATTCGGTTTCCATGAAGCAATCTGAAGGTAGTATCTTGCTAATTGAAACATGTATGAATACAAATTTGGTGAAGATCTGTCATTTACTTATGACGGGATCCTTAGATCCTTAGACACCCCAGAAATTAAAATCTGGATCCAGAATTCCGATCCAGATTCAGATCCAGATCACTTTCAGGATGTAATCAATTCTTCTATAATATAATATCTATCTGTGGTGAAAATTTGGTGAAGATCCGTCATATACTTTTGATGCAATTTGCTTAAGACTGTAAAATCTGATATCCGGATCCAGAATCCAGATCCAGATTCCGATCAGCCAAAGATTTAATGGAGTCATCCGGGGCCTGAGATCCATCTCAGGTGAAAATTTGGTGAAGATCGGTTCAGTAGTTTTGACATAATCCTGCTAACAGGCAGACAGACAAATAAAGAAATAAATAAACGCAGGCGATTTTATTATGTCCTTGGTGAACGTAATTAGACTCTCTATAGAAATAAATGTACATGCTTTCTGTTTTTAAATGAGTCCAGATAATGTCCGGATTTTCTTGGAAGCTTAAAAAGCTGACAATCTGTTCATTGATGTGGATGATATGAAGAACTGCTGGTGAAACGAAGCGTTCCAACATTAGGTGGCTTCACGACACAAAGACAACAGAACCTTGATCGTAACTGATAAGCAAAGCAATCCATAACTCAGCATTGAGTCTAAAGATTTAATAATGCCTTGCAAATTTTACATGATATGTAGTTTTTTTTTTTAAAACATTTTGCTCAGCTGCAGTATTTCCACCTGTTGAATCAGCCAATTATTACAAGTCTGTTTCTTCCTTTCTTCCTGCCCTTTAGGAGGATTTTATAATTAAGGAAACACATTGTGAATCATCGCCAAGCTGACAAAGATGCTCTCACTTACGAGTGACAAGAGTTCTGCATTGCTAAGTCACCATGGGAATAAAGTATTTGCTCATCTATGTACCGAAAAATTCAATTAAGACCTGCAATATAAAGGAGCAAATGTAAGGAAAAAGAAGGTGTTGCAAAGCACAAAGCATAATTACAGGTATAGAATTACCGACATATCTCGACAGCTACATCGGGAAACGTGTCTGACAGCGTTGTGCACGTTTTATTCCGGGAGATGAAAATTTATTCAGAGAAATTTCTTCTTTCCGCACACAAACACGCCACAAGTATCAGACGTACTCCCACCAGGACTATAAACGGGGCCTGTTGGTGTTTTTTTTTTTATTTTTCTTCTTCTTTGTTTTTTTTTTTTGTTTTTTTGTTTTGCTCTGGCTTCTGTGAAAGCAATCACTGGCCATCTGGAGCACGGCCCCCTGGGAGAGCAACAGGTGGGATCCTGTGGGTTAAATGAGCTGTTATCTGTAACCATTTTGCTTCCCACATGACCCACTTCTGTGTCTACATCAGTCGGTTTAACCTCCCTCACCGTACGCCTCGAACCCCGGTCAGCTCCTCATGGGAACATTGATGTAAAAAAAAAAAAAAAAAAAAAGAAAAAAAGAAAAGTCACGTTGATTTAAATCAAAATTGAGGATTGAGTATATAGTATGGCTTACAACGAAAGAGCGGCCAATCTTTTTTGAACATCGTCGATATAAATAAACAGTTACAGAGAAGCAGTCTGAGACTGCTTCAGACAGGCTTTGCCACTCCAGGCTGTGTTGTGAAAAACACATTATAAAGTAGCAGGTTTCTGTGAAGTCACAACGCGTGGCGGTGAACTACTGTTGATTGATGACTGGCATGAAATTACTCGCACTGTTCTTTCTGTGTCAGGAGGCTCGTTAGTTACTATTTTTGTACAGAGCTGCGCGTTAGCATTAACTGTTGAGTTAACTTTAAACTGTCTGCGCATCGATTCGGGACTAATTCGACAACAACAGGAATAATGTCTCACTGTCGGAATCAATGATATGATCCTGCATTGACAGGAGCTGTGATGCTTCAGCAGCAAGTAAATAAACAATCACACCGCTTCACAAGAGCTGTCTGCTCTTGTCTGTGTGTTCTATTTCAGGAGTTTTTCTCAGTTGTTTAATTGCTGCTTCCTCTTTGGTTTATTTAAATATTTTTCTTTCAAAAACGAGCGAACACAGAGATTATAAATCTTCCAGCCATTAACTTCGGCTGAACCTAACGAGTAAATCGTTCATCAGACTGACCTCAGTATGTTAAGCCATGCGTATGTTGATAACACAATTAAAGCGATGTAAAATGTTATAGATAGATAGATAGATAGATAGATAGATAGATAGATAGATAGATAGATAGATAGATAGATAGATAGATAGATAGATAGATAGATAGATAGATAGATAGATAGATAGATAGATAGAGTATAAGTGCTTGGCTTTATTTTTCCCAGTGTGTTTTTACTCATTTTAAAAAGTTTAAAACAGGACTTTGTGTGTCATCTGTTTGACAACGTCCCCTTTATATGAGCAGTGCTTCTCTGGGAGGATCCATTGTGTGGTTTGCTAAAGGTGTAACAACTTTTGCTCCAGACTGTGTTTGTTGTTGTTTTTTGGCTGCTGAAGGCGCCACCGTGTTCACCAGCTTGTTGCTGAATGTATCTGTCAGAGCTTTGAGTTTTGGGGTGAGTACAACTGCCTGTTGTGGCCACAAGTGACAATATGAGAACAAAAAGTTAGACAAAAGAATCTACTGTATTGTTTCCAATGAGCATTTTTTTTCACTCTGTTCTTTCAGTTTTTTATTTTTATTTTTTTGATATAGTCTTGAGCTGAACCTGTCTAGTGCAGTTGAAGGACATTACAGGATTTACTGCATTATTGCATCAACTTTATGAAATACCTGAAAATGTCTGAAACAGTGCGTTCGTTGGATTGAGAATAAAACAACCATTCTCTTCCAGTTAGCTTTTTTACATACAGTGTGGCGCTTTACTAAAGAACATAAATATATTACGGTTGACATAATAAGCAGTAGCTTTCAGTTGGACTGCATTATGTTGATGGTGTTTCTAATACTTTGGCCAGCAAATTTAAAACACATGACGGGGGGAAATATATGGAGGACCTATTGATGCAACACACTTCACCTTGATATTAATGAGAAATTGTTAATTTTTCTATCAAAAAGCAAAGTACAAGCACAAAAAAAATTGGACATTCTACTAATGTCAGATTAAATTGGTTGTATGCATGTATGTATGTATGTATGTATGTATGTATGTATGTATTTATAACACTAAGTGTACGGCTCAAAACCAGAGATTAGTGATATTTGTGTTCTATGTATAATATATGTAAGGGAGAAAGATGGGGTTTGGGGTGTTGTTCTTTTTGTCTGTGTTTTTATGCATTTTAGTTTCAGTCAATCCTGCTAAAAAAAAAACCAAAATCATTGCAGAATGATTTTATTATTCCTGTGTGTTCACTAATAACAATAAAAAAAAAATTAAAAAAGAAAAAAAATGGAACTAGTCAATTCTATTACAGCGTCTATTACATGATAAAAAAAAAATAAAATAAAGAAAGGTCTATCTGATTTGATGCCAAGTCTGTTAGAAAGTATGCAATAAGCTGAATATTGCAGGAACACTTGTCCACTGATCAATTCCGATATTATTTGGTCACGTCATCAGAAACAAATGGGAACAAGAGAGTCTCATCTCTTCGGCTGAAAAGTAAAAATAAGTGGGTTTTAATCTTTTAGCACAGGAAAAAAGTTGCAGTTTTTGAAATTTCTCCACATCATAAACAGAGTTACAGTATGTTTATGAGAGGCACGCTACGCTCTGTCCCCAGTGACCCGATCGGAGTCAAACGGTGGAATACGGCACGACGAGGGCAAAATCTTATGAACACTGTCAATCTCATCTCTAATGCAAACCATAAAAAGTCATTTTTAGTGTTAAAGCACATGCAAAAACTTGACAGCAAGGTTTCCTATTCATTGGCTCACCCAAAACATACACAAGGCTGATTATTAGGAACAATTAGAGACATCACAGTCCGCCTTACAAACCATGAAAAACTGAGCAGTGTTTGTAAAATTTTCAGCCCATTCTATTAGATACACAACTCTATACAACACACTCAATCTCTACAATAATTTTCACCTCACCCTGTTGGGAATCATGAAAAGGCTGATTAGGAAGGAAAACATATATATTTATAGTGAAATTAAAACCAGGAATTTAAAAAGAATTTAAAACCATTCACCTAATAATCTATTTTTGTGCATTATGTCATCAAAGTTTGCTGGAGAGCAACAAGTTGATTGTTTATGTATACTTTCAGAACCTTTGCAAAAAAACCCAAAAAAGGACTGATTCGTCATTCAGATCTGTCCTACCCGTTATCTTACTACTACTCACATCCCCTCAGCAGGACCACCTACAGTACAGGATCACCCACCGACTTTTTAGCACAGTTCGATCACCACATGTCCACCAACTTCTCACAGTGTAAGACCCCCCCCACCCCCCTCGCTACATCACTCGCTCTGCCACCTTTCTAAATCAGCCCATGTGCGAGCCTCGCACAACAGATGAACTCAAAAGTTCTCTATTATTCAGCAAATCCCTGCAGGATAATTTATTCACTGTGAGGAGACTGCAAGGACAAATATTTGACGCACTAACGATGAAGGCTCTTAAACTTTCATTCGTGCTGCATTTCATTTTTTTTTTTTTATATATATAAATAAATACATATTCATGACATGATTTTAATCTCTTCTTCTTTATGGTGCATTTAAGTGACGGGAGCCATCACTGCAGGGGGAATGATGGATGCTTTAGACCCTTAAAGTCCTCCATTGTGTTGTGGCAGCATGATTACTTAAGCGCGTGCTGAGTGTGTATTGATGAGATCGGGGATGTAACGGGAGGACTGAGGCACTCGAGTTAATCTGAACCCGCTGGCCTCAAGGGATGGGACTCAAAATTGAATTAGAGGACGGAGTGACAAATTTGACTCATCCCACTTGTTTGCATTTGCATTAATATAGGTAGTGTGGAAGCTGCTTTTAGAAGAGTTACCTATGAGTCAGAGAGAGCTCTCCCTTTTACACATGCTGCGGAATA
>OMNM01034936.1:4201-17813 GCA_900302745.1 Parablennius parvicornis | reverse complement strand
ACTGGTTTCTCTGCCTTGAGGGGGAACCAAGTCAAGCTAAGTCTTCCTCTTGAAGATTTCACTCATCTTACCATTTTTGTAAGGCTTTTCCTTTAACTCACCTCAACCCAGCGTCGCTTCACTTCCTCGAATTGAAGTCAGAATGAAAAATATTCTACTTTGCCGTTGATCTTGTCCCAGCATCAGACCGCGGACATTGTTATGCAACCACAGGGTTTTTTTCAGCACCAGCAGCAGAGGAGGTACCTCTCAGGTGGTAATTACATTACTGAACGCTTTGGCTGGAAATCAAAAGAGGTCTACAAACCACATCAAGTGTTCGAATAACAGTGAGATTGCTCAGCATGCTCCACTGATGTAGTGCATTGCACACAATCAGTGCAGCAGAGTACACAAATCTGATTATCATGGCACTGAAAAAAACAAAATGGATGGAGAGGCTTGAATAGTTTCAGTTGGCAACACACAAATTATTTAGGCTTTCACAAAATAAATTAAAACATTAGAGCGAATTGAGCTTTAAATTATTTCAAAATTGTTTGCGATACTGCAACTTAAACTTAAAGCAGGTCGACCTAAAAGATTTGTTTTTCCAAGTCCAATTTAAGTTTCACATTAAAGCAAAATAATGTTCCATAGCAACCTCAAATATGTTCTAGTGACCTTTATGATGTCTTTAAACTTTATCAATGGATGATGATAATAACGTTGATAAAGAACTGAAGCGGTTGTATTGTTGCTGAAAGCCAGATTATGGCCCAAGATGATCATATTCAGCCTGTTCAGTCCAGATTTTGACCTGCTTCATTGACTTTTCTCACTGGATTGAGACCATTAAATCATAATATATTTACCATAAATACCATAAATACCATATATACCATAAATAATATATAGTTCAGCCAAATAAATGTGATGTCAATCTGTTCTGGATGTCCACAGGCTTTACTTACTCACTAATCAGTTAGATAGATTCTCTAAGCTGTGTCTTGAGAAAATGCATGTCAACTTTGAGGCATCTGCTTTCTTTCTGAACTCAATAGTATTTTTACATCTCCTTTATTGATGATCACAAACATAAAAGCAGCTTTTCTTTTGTGGCTTAATCTCCAATTTCTTATTCCAAAAGTGCTGAAACGTTTTACATTTCAATGAGGCGTTAATGTTTTTCTCTCAAAGCCGCCAGAAAAGGCAAATTTAAGCACCACCAATAAAAGGGGTAGCCTGTAATAATGTTTAATTTGGTTTGTACCTACTTGTAAATGCATGTATTTGATTGCAGTGCAGGCAACATGATTTTAAAAGCTTGTACTTTGAAGCTTTTGTTTTATTTATGCTGAGTAAAAATAAATTTACCAGAGAAAAATGGTTGCGGTCTGGAAATCAGATTCTTTCCCTGAAGGTCTTAAGAGTGATTCATGCGTTACTCTTCTTAGCATAGTTGTTTTTTCTTCATAACCATCACTGATTGCTCTCACTTCAAACCCTGCTATTAATAATGATTTCTCTAACATGCATGGCTGAAGAAAACAGAGCCAATGCAAAGTGTTGGGGACAGATTGTGAACATAAAAGGAATAACTGAAGGCTGTTAGATGCTTCATACCATCCTTGTGCGTCTTCGTAATCAGAAACAGAGGTATGAGGGGGAAACAGTTTTGGTGAATAAGTCCACTTAACATCAGTTTTTATCTGTGATCTTAACAGTTCTCCGAGGATAAAAGGAGCCACACAGCTATCTTCCCACTGTCCACAACTATTAAAAACCCTCTGCTTGCACCTTTAAATCTCACTAAGTAACATCTGACTTGCTTAATCTGTATTAAGCAATATATGGTTTCAGTGTGCAGATTATGAGGTTGCGATTGATCTTCACATCCAATTGCTGATAAAAATGAAATTAAGTCATGAATACTAATTGCCTCTAGACTGCACTTATTATGCAAAACATGGGCCTCAACTTTCCCATCATAAAGCGACCTCCAAAGGCTCCGTGAATCATTAATTAGAAAGGATCAAACTGCTCTTCTCTCATTCAGTTGTACAACAGTCTTATCTTTTCCTCTTCGAGTAGCATGTTTTGTCCTCAGTATTGTCCTGAGAATCAAATTGGATTAGCACCGAGGTGAATTTGTGGGCATGCATCATTACACACTTCAAATTAAAAAGAAGCCAACACAGACGTTCTGCTTTTGTTCCTGGATGATTTCCCGAAGTCTATTTATAGCTTGTGGCCCAGTGTGAGAAGTGTGCTAATATTTACTCTGCAGACAGTGACAGTTGGTGTGTGGTTGGTGAGATCCTGGGCAGAAAAACTGAGCCACATAGAGACAATACTTTTTTTTTTTTTTTTTTTTCACAAGCTACATGGCATACATCCAGGACACACAATCCAGAGTGAATAATGGCACAGGAAATGCTGAAAAAATAAAACGTGTATTGTAAACTCTTCTTCCCAGGAGGGCCAAATAAAACTGGTGACGATGCTGATTGCTTATCTGCAAGACAACACTTTTACTGAAGAGAAGAGAGGAACATTATGTAACAAACTAACAACACAAAGCACCAATAACCTTTACTGAGTGCAGATGGAAAAGAAAGATTTAATTCACTAAGAAATTCATCTTTCTAACAATAACGCATGCTATGCAAGTCTGAACTTTAATGCAACGCATCAGATTTGGTCATATGTTCAACTGATTAAGGCAAAATTGTTATATATTCATAAAGCTGTTTTGACATCAACCTTTCTCATATCTCTTTTCATTACTCTTCCGCACTGGGAACAGCCTTAAGACAGACCGTATGAACACGTCTCTTGAAATTAAGAATCAGGACACCCAAAGTCACGGAGCGAAGCCGAAACTCAGCACTGGGTTCGGTGGCAAAGTATTACTGTGCTCCTACATCCTTAAATCCTCTCTTTACTACAACCAGCCAAAAGCATTCGAAGATATTTTACTCAGGAATTTATGGAAATCACAATTAACATTTAAATGAACCTCACCAATAACAATGATGTGTGTGTGTGTGTGTGTGTTTGTGTGTGTGTGGTTCAGCTGATCGGCTCCATCAGCCCAAAACCCTGAGCTGGATAAAGTGGTGTCGAAGACGAATTGATGGATGGAACATTCCATTCCATGCGCTGTTTAAGCTAAGCTATACGACATCCAGTGGAATAAATAAGCAGTTTACACCACAGCTCAGCAATAATGCTCATGATGTACTGAATACAAACGGCGCAAAATGAGATGTTCACAGTGAGTCAATATTTCATTACTCGTGTGATGAGTAGGGTAAGCCTATTTGATTGGTGGTGTTATCTACTCCATTGACCACAATGTCTTTTTAATGTTGTACAATCATACCGAGGACTCATTATCTGAATGTCCTTGAAAAAATGTTTGATCAAAACCAAAATAAACTTTAGGACTAGACAGTCAAATTAAAATAATGTTCCTTAGGTGAGGAGAAAGGTGCTTATCCTCTCATACTGGTTTGCATATTCTCTCTAAGCTCAGAAAATTTACTTGTTAAAAATAACTTGAAAAATAACTTGAACGATGAATACTGTACACATGCACACCCTATACAGTGATGCTTTTTTTTCCTGCTCATTATTTCCAATTTAACAGTGATTGTCCTACTGCAATCCAGACAATCAACACTGAGACTCCAAATACAAACCTGCAGCCATGTCCTGTGTTAAACAGGAGCATATTTTAGGGAAGGCTTATGTAAATCCATTTATCTATCTGATCGTGATCGACTACATGCTAATTAATCAAACACAGAAGAGCAAGTGTTTGTCACACAGAATGCTTCCAGTCTCCTGACAGTTATAGTTTATCATTGAGTAAAGCGCAGAAGCTCCAGAGGTGACTTGTCCTTTAGATGAGTCTAGAATCATTTCTACTACCGAGTGACTCAGCAGTAACTCTTTGACCTAATTTGAAGGCTGCTTTCCTCGGAAAACTATTTCCTGAACTGCCATCTCAGTTTCTACTCAATGGCCTATATTTAATCCTACGGTTATTATTTTATCTTAAATTGTTTCTGTGTCACCATCAAAACTCAGCTATCACACACTATCAGGTACATTCACTGAGTAAACACTTTCATAATCAAATATAGAGACTTTACAAATGCCGACACTTCAATACTGTGGATTTCTCCTCATGGCTATTTATTCATAAAGTGTAATCACTAAGCACCGAGCAAGGATTGTTTTCATTAGCAATTCAAACAAGGCATGATTTCCTCTATGCCGATACAGATCTTTTCCCCTCAGGATCTTGATGGCTCCCATTTCAGCATCTTCATCGCTGAGAAATAGCTCCATAAAAAGCTATTCATAGAAATTGTGGTTTATATTTAATGTTTTGTCTTCATCCAAGACTCACTCACAAAAGAAATAAAAATGAAAACAACAATCCCCATATCGCCAAATCTCCATATTAAGGTATATTCTGGGGTAAAGAGGCCTTCACAATCAATAGCTACCTCGTCCATTATCACACCGAAGCAAAACAAGTCACCTTTGAGACTTTCTGATCTCATCTGAGACCATGTATCTCATCACACCATTAATAGATGAGGGCATCCCACAGGAATCCTCTTTAATGCGGTTGAGCACTTCAGACCCTTCGAGGTGACTGATGGATGCCGGTCTGACAAATTCACAGGTGTTGCATCTCTGGAGGACCAAGATAAAAGGGTAATCAATGTGAGTGCTTTGGAAATGACTCAATACTGACTGAGAAATATTTTGGGATATTTCATGCCTTTTCTTGGGCTGAATTTATCTTCTCACAGGAACAGAAAATCTGCACAGAGTTGCATTTATATTTGGTTGTTTCATATTTGGGACAGGTTTATGGCTCAGTTGGTAGAGGAGGTTGTTTCATGCCACCGAAATGTATGTGCAAGTGTGTGAATTGGCTTTTTTTAAATATACATGACCCCCTTCTCTAGTTGATCTCTGTGCCTATTGCCTTGAGGAAAGACTGCAGAATTAATCTTTGTACTCTGACTTGGAAAACCTTTCAGATGAAACCAAACACTGGTGGACACTCCCACTTTCACCAAAACAGTCAGAATGATCTTTATTGGCCAAAGGAAGCACACAACAAGGAATTTGACCGTGGTTTCCTGCACTCCCCATGCCCTTATTAGGAGTATGAAAGACTACTGAACATCAAAATGCACAATATGAATACTAAAAATATCCGTAAGAAAATGGCTTGATGTTCAAAAGATCCTCCTTGATGAGTGGTGAGGGAAACCTACAGAGCCTTCAAAATAAAAGCAATGGCCAGTAGGTCTGTTTTAGATTCTAGAAAATGTGTTTGTTAGAAAAATGTGATTGTGATGAAGTTACTTGTTAAAGAGGATGTTTATTCTGCACTATTAAGCAAAGGCTTTCTAATAACTATCTAAGGACACTCAGTTTAAGCAGAACCAGAGACATAATTGTGGGAGGATAAGGAAATTTTTACGATTGTCTTATCTTCGCTTAACCAGAGGTTCCATTTACAACTGTCCTGTGTCTGCACCCGGATTGATTGTGTGTTCTGACTTGATTAAAACTGGACTGCACAGAAAAATGTGTGGACAAATCCAGCCAAGAGGCTGTGTTTGTGTGTGACCTGTTCCATAGTCTGACAAGTTTTTCATTATTAAACCCCTTTGAATCTTTTCAATTGCTCTGAGTCTGATTTCTCACAACTTTGTCTCCTCCTGAGGTTTCACTAGGAATCCCTTCAAAGTGTTGTTATGGTTTTCTTTTTAAATAAAAACTGTTTTTTTCATTAATCATATTCTTTTTTTCCATCGTACTTGCAATTGGTAGTTTTGCTAGCCAAGATGCTATACCCAACCAGTAACTTATAATTGGCCAATATCAAGAACAAAATGACCATTTTAGATTTGATAAAGCCAATAATAACAGTAAATTCCTTTGATTCAGCATTTACCAGTGACATCCTGAGGGGCAGTCAAACAGAGCTAAAGCGCCACATATGGCCTCATCACATCCTGGTCTGATCCACTTCATGAACAATATAAAGTCACTTGATGAACACACTACCCACTGACGATCTTTAACTACTTTTTTACACAGATGTGAACAAAAACAACCTACGATGTTTATCAGCTATTAAAAGTCAATCATGGTGGCCTGGTTTCACATTTAATAAACTTAACAGTGGAATCAGTTCCAAGATAATTTGTTTATCTCTGTAGGGATCAACACCAGCAGCTTATCTTAATTCAGTTCGACAACCAAAACGTCAAGACAACATGCCTCGTGAGAAAACTTCCACGGAGTGTTTTGTTTTAACTCAAACAGCACGCACACAGATTCTCCCGAGCTACTGATGTTTCCCGTTTCCAATTTGAGGGCCGAAGGTTATTTTGAGCAAGCTCCTCGACTCTCGGCGCCGAGCTCGGATGAGTGTGAAGAACGACGGGGGAAGTTGAATTTTTCAGAGGTACAGAACGCAGATATGGGATTCGCCTCTCTAGTGGAGGAGTGAGTTCAGCTGATAAGTGCCTGCACACTCGTGCTCATACACAACACACACATGCATACACATTATGGAATCCTACTTAAGTTTTTTTTTTTTTTTCTCATATACACAAAGAAAACTGGGAAACAATCAAAACCAGCTCATAAAGACTCACGAGTAGCGTGACAGCATATCTGATTTCACCGACAACTGCCAGATGTGTGTGTGTGTGTCTGTGTGTGTATGTGTGTGTGTGTGTGTGTGCGTGCGCGCGCACTGCTGAACCAGCACCTCTCCCAAGATAGATTCTTTCAGTTTCCCTATGTTGCATAATTCACTCCACTTCAGCCCAGAGAACCTCGCCAGTGCTAAAAACACTCCTGAGAGATTCTGCTCACAACTGCATAATAACAAACTCCATCAGGCACTGAAACAGTCGTCCGATGGCACACGTTGGTGTTTATGAAGATGGAACGGCGACTGAGCCGCGCGTCTGTAGGACTGTAGGAGTAGAAAATGCTCACTTGGCTGTTATTGGAAGAAACAGATAATAAAATAAAAGGCTTTGAGGAACGTGTGTGACTAAAACAAAACCCCCTGCACAGCACATGTTAACCGTAAGCCACGAGAAAACGTTACACGCTTCCCATAACACAACTCTCAAGGGCCTCACAAAGAAAATCAATAGCGAATATGATGCCGAGCAGTTTTTAATAATATGAGGCTGATGTTTGAAAATCAATATAGCAGGCAAAATAACAACAACAACAAAAAGGGAACAGATTCGGAGCTCCTCGTATGTTCTGTAACACACTGCATGCAAACAATTATTATTAAATCCCTCAAATATGTCTTTACCAGTATCCTCATACAAACTGTTTTGTTTTGACAGAATGGGAAGATAAAACTGTTTTCAGTTTAAGTATCTTTCATTATTTTTAAAATGGAGAATTAAGGTGGATCTTTCAGGCACAGTTGTGGGATTTCTAAGGCTTTAATACAGAAATGATAGTTGAGCAATAACATAGACCTAACTGAGCTTTCATTAAACCCACATCTATGAGAGGGAAAGAATGAGGTAAAAATCCTGAATCCAGAGAAACTATGAGATTAAAACACGACAGGACAAGTGACAAGCTTTTAGTGTAGTGAAGTGATGTGCTAACCCCCTCACACACACACACACACACACTCATACACCTGCTCTGACGAGAAAAAAAGGTTGGTTTCTAAAAAGCATTTATTAATTCATATTCTCTACAAGGAAAAGGCAACCTAAGAGTGCACCTTTGTGACAAACCTATTCACTCTAAAGGTGTCTGAATACAACTAGGACGTTTCAATAAAGACGAAAATGATGGTGGCGCAACAAAGAGCAAGAGCATCAGAATCTTTTAAGATTTATGACATCGGCGACAGGAATAACGGAATTATCATGCTGATGCAAAAACAGATTGATGGATGTCAACAAACAGATACACACTGCAAGACACACAGCCTTGAGCATGAAAATGGGCTGTTTTCAACAGAATATTAGCTCCGAGCTTCATCATCACTTTGCTTACGAAGCAACGTGGAAGAAAATAGTTGGGCAAAAAGCTGTAAAATGGAAAAGTCTGTACAGAGCTGTCACGGAGGTGGCTGTGGCTTTTGACAATAATCCCGCTAATCAGACTGTTGGGGGGGATTTAGCTTATGTAGTCTTCGCTTCGCGAATGGAAAACGGCCAGAGGTCGTGAACTCGCGCAAAATCCTCTCTGCTGAAATTCACACAAGTAAAAACTGCATCTGAACATAATGTTCACTCAGTCGTGGTAAACACTGCAACAGAGCATTTTTCATGAAAACGTTTGTGTCTCACCCACAATCAAGGTAAAATTATAGAAAACTATATATTTTCTGATGATAATATAGTATTAGTAATGTAGTTCTAAATTTGTGTATGTCTTCTAATAAAGAAAATGTATAACTGCAGTAAATGCAATGCCTCACAACTTCGAACTAGGAAACCCATTAGACAGGTTACTTCCCTTAAAGCATGATCCATAAATACTCATCAGCAATATTTCATCGTGTATCCCCAGCCTACAACTGCTGAGACCTGTCTGAGCATGAATAATGCAAACTATAAATGGGAAATCTGCTCAATTAAATCATCCTCCAATACACTGAATCTCAGCTAAGAGTGTTTTTAGGTGGTCTTATAAATTGTGTGTGGACACTCAGTGAGTGCAATATGTAATACATGTTTGTTTTTTTTTTCTTTTTTTTTACCATTGACGGAAATACTAAAAGGTCACATCGTGGCTCAGTGAGAATATTATAGGCTTGGACGCTTTCTGTTAAATTTGTGTTCTCCCTGTGCTTGCAAGGTTTTGGCCCCCCGATTAATTCTAGTATAGTTATCTCTCTATATGGCATTATCCAATTATGGGTCATGTGGCATTTGAGGCAATCCCAGATGACAATGGGTGAAGGCAGAATACAGATTAGACAGGTCATCAATCAAACGCAGAAACAGACTGCCATGCACAATAACATCTACTGTACAGGCAATAAAGACGCATCAATTACCTCCTGACTGTCAGGGTGAGTTTGTAAGGTTTTTTTGGGGGACATTTCACTGTATTTTGCACCAGAAAGTTTCCTTTAAAGTGACTTTATGTTGAGTCATTTTCAGCAGTAATTGTTCAGACATTTTCATCACATATTCTACGCACAATGACAAAGAAAAACTTTAAAGTTTAAATTTAAGATTAACATGGCACTATTTTCCTGGTCCAGCCAACTAAGGATGAACCTTGACTGTAGGTGGAACCTGAACTAAAATGTGTTTGACACCCCTGAGCTACAGCTTCTCAGAGACCCAAGGTGGATAAAGTACTGAAGAAGATGGATTCAAGGCAACCGTTTACTGTTCCAATGCTATTCTATTGATTCATCCGGTACAAATGCATTTCAAGTAAACAGGGTTCCCAGTTGTTCTCTATTTGTGTTTCTACTTGGTATTTGATGTCATTCCTTTGCTGCTGTGTTCAAGGCACTGCTGTAAAAGGTCATGTTCTCTATGCTAATACAACCTTTTCCTAAAGACGTCATGTTGAATTAATTGTACCCAACCAACGTAAGGGATTAGACAGTTTGGATGTGACATGTTACATGTTAGAATTCCCCCTGGGATTAATTTATATTCTATTATGTCTATAGAATAATATGAAAATGAAAAAATATTTCTCTTTGTATTTTTTTTTTTTACTTTGTCACAAACTACCGGTACATCATATTCTTTTCATAGTGAAATATCATTAGAGGAACTTGATCCTGCATCATAACAAAACTTGAACTGCTCCATCCACCTCTATCAACTCATCAGTCTATTCAACACATTGAAAGCACTGGGAATCCTGTGTAATTGGTTACACACCAATCCCAGTCTGATTCCATCAGTCTTCAAAGAGGGGGTTGGGTCGACTGTTCTTCCTCCTCCTCCTCCTCTTCCCCCCTCACTGGTATCGCCTTCACTCACGAGTTCCCGAGTCTTAACGAGCCGTCGAGAGATAATTGCTCCTTCAGGGCACTGCTTACTGACACCACTGCCTCCTGCATGTCACTCAGTCACGCTCCTGTCAGGTTTAATGGAACCACCAGCTGAACGCACCACCGCAGCGCCCTACTGGTTCAACTCAACAACTGCTGAATCCACAAACTTCAGCGCAAACTCAGAAAACAAATTGTGCCAATTCCTGATTTATTATAAACAATAAAACCTGGGAGGAAGTCTAAAGTACTTGCTTATTTCATAATTTGTTATTTATACTGATATCAACGAGTGTAAACCAGATCTGATAAAAAAAAAAAAAAACAACAAAAAAACAAGGCTTTATCTAAAAACAACACCAAGGACAAGGGCTAAAAGGATTGCTTCACCTCACAGCTGCACACCATTTTGAACTGGTGCAGATTGCACTGTACGGACATCCTTGATGCCAAGGGCAGGCCTGTTTGACTTCTGAGGCGCAGGAAATGTCCACACCGCTTTTGTGTGACGTGATCTAAAGGGACGGTTTGTGCTCCTGTTTCACGCTGTGTCCTCGTCCATCCTGCCAGTGGCTTTGACCTCAACAGATGACAATGAGCAGCCACTGAAGGCAGAGACGGGAGGGAAAAAAACTGCTGCACCTTGGGAAGAGCAGCTATAATTGAAGTCCCACAGCCAGGAAGCAGGAAAATACAATTCTGAGGTAAAAGTGGTGTAACACAAGTTCGTACTTGTGTCTGCTCAAAGTGTCTGCAGAGGGGAAGTTGGAGGAGGCTATCAAACTAATAATGTCAGCGTAACATATAATCATTCAATTAAATACTTCTATCCCAACTAACATTTATACTACAGCCCAGTTTATCGCAAAGCACAACTGCTAATGCTTAGAAATGTATCTTTTCTCACCAATTGTACTGAAGGTTGGGAATACCATTAAAGATATCATCACATGGAATACTAGTCACATGAAGCCTTTTTAGAAGAGAGAAAACCCTGAAGCATCTTCTAATGAAGCAGTATCTTACGATCTACTGTTACTCTGTGCTTGTCGATCTTCTGCATTTCTTTGCATGTTCTGAAGAAGATGGATGAATCGACACTCACAAAGGAGCGAGATTGCACGCATCACGTACATTTATTTCCATTCGATAATTTCCATAAGACCCCGAGCAGGCTGGTTGAAGATTGTGAAAGGGGCACATGAGAACCATATTATATTAGCCTTGCACAGCTATAACCTGAGACTTTTTAAATTCTGCAGCTGTTCTCTTGTGAACTAACAAAATGTCACATTGTTGATTGGTTCATCACTCTATAAACCGTGCATGATACGATTGCTTGATGTTGCCCACCTTTTGTTATCTTCTTGTCTAGAATAAGCACACAAAGAATCATTTTTACTACGACTGGGCAGGTTCATATGTTAAGCTCACGTTCATGTCATATTAATTTTTTTATTTAATGATGCTGACAATTACTTTATTGAACTTTATCAGTTCTTTTTTTTTTCATTTTTGTCAATAATCGACGATCAACATCTGATCAATAAGCTTTCAGAATGGAGACCAGTGGAGGTGAGGGCACAGAATCTACAACAATCAAGAGAGATTAAGTCCACAATATAGAAAACTGGAGCTTTATTTAGAGATGTAATCTTAAAAGTTAGCATGTTTAAAGGTATGCCATGAAATACCACTATAAATAACTGCTTACAATACAATAGTACATTAAAAAGTAGAAACAAGAAACACAAGAGTTAATTTACCAAGTAACAAGTTACTTTATGTCACAAGAAGTGGTTTAGAGATAGCAAGTTCTTTGCTATTGAAAATTTAAGTTGGGATTTATATGTAGTACTTTAACTGTTTCTGTGTAAAGGGAACAATTGTGTTTATGAAAGCACCTTATCAGGGACTGTTGGTAAAACTAATAATGTTGCACTTGCATTATCTTCGTAATAAATTTGCACAATAAAATGCTTTTTTAATTCATTATTGAAATCAGCGCATAACAATGCAATTATTTGCAGAAGGTTGTGCAACTGATTGCAAGTTAAACACACATTTTTAATCATTTTTCTCAACATCAATACATATCTGGGCAAACAAGATCAAACTGAAACAGCTCAAAAACTATTTACTGGGTATTTATTTAATGAAGGTGACTTCATATTCACATTATGCATGCAATTTCCTCAATCGTTTGACAGCACACTAATAATTTATCACCGTCTCTCAAACTTTAATCACACCTCATTTGTGTGACTGAGCCAAGCAGCTGCAATGTTACCTTATTTGCATTCCCACAGCCGGCTTTGACGCATCGCCACAAGCTGGCATCCAGACACCGTCCTCACTCCAAATCGCCTGCTAAGTGGCTTCTGGACATTTAAACAGTCATCTTTTCTCTCTGTAGACTTTGTGACTGTTTTTTTCTAGTCCGGTTTTTGTCATCAGCTGCTGAAATCCAGCTGGATTCAGCTCCTGACAGTGTCACTCTGCTTTTTCTGGCGCCAAGAACAATAAGAAGAAAAGTACAATGCAGAAGCTCCAGCCAGCAATGTGTCACACACAATGTCTATCGAGAGAACAAGCCATTGATTTGTTTGGCAGCTTTTGTTATGATTAAGTCACCATGGTTATAGCTGAAGATATTGTTTTTGGCAGTGCTGAAGAAAAATAATAACTCTCATTGATCAGGGTTTTCACGAGAAGAGTTTTAGCCATTAGCAATTACAGCCGGTCACTTGACACTGAAAATTGTGATTAAGTTGACCAAAAATCACACAAAATAATATCAAAGCTCTAATCTAAAACAAAAAAAAAAAAGGACATTTTAAACCCATGCCTGATATTCAGTTATTAATGTCAAACATTTCCTCCGGAGCACAGAGGACATGATCCAGGCTGTGAAGTTAATCAGTCGCGTTTAATGAAAACTGGCGTGGGCAGCTCATTATTCACCAAGCAGGAATTCAGAACGAGGCAAAAGCAGGATGCTCCCGTTGACAGTGGAGAGAGTGGCAACAGGCGACGTGAGCTGCCGGGTGGAAGCATTCAAGACAAGAACAGACACATCAGCGAGACAGCAGGGCTGGAGGCAGGAAAGCAGCCCATCACTGATGGTGTGACAAGGATAGTTGCTCTGACCCTTCACTCGCAGCCCCTCACCAGCTCCTGTACTTCACGCTGTAGCAGTCAGCGAGCAACGATGCACATTTTGATTATTTTTCACCTTGAATCACTTCAAAACAAAGCAAATAAACAAGTATATTCAAGATCTGTGCAACATTGTGGCATCATTCATTCTTATTGTTGGCCAGTTATTTCATTTATATTGATATTTTGTGTTGTATTATTTGGACACTTGGTGGCGGTAATTAGACAAGTTGTGTATGCAGAGGACATACAGTAGGTGACAGGAAGGAGAAGGCACATGTAGGAGGAGTGCACAGAGTTCTCGTCAACCAACAAACACAGCAGCAAACAAACCAGCAAACAGACAAACTACAACAATGATACATAACAAGCTAAAGGAATGCAATGACTGGACAATAGGATTCTTGA
>OMNM01034935.1:0-13834 GCA_900302745.1 Parablennius parvicornis | reverse complement strand
CACACACCCACACTCACCCACACACACCCACACACACACACACACCCACACCCACACACACACACACACACACACACACACACACACACACACACACACACACACACACACACACACACACACACACACACACACACACACACACACACACACACACACACACACATACACCTCCTCAGCGCCCACTGCTTCCAAATGTTGGCTGAGTGATGCACACTCCAATATGCCTTAATAAACCTGCAGTGTGGTCATGAGGTGATGAGGCCAGTGCTAAATTGGCGGCAGGTTTAGTTATTAGTTGAGTCACAGATGAGTTCATAAGGGAGGCGCGCACCAGGGGGTCAGTGGGTAAATCATGCTCCATTTCACCGTGCATCCAGCTGTACTTGCACACACAACCACACTGATGCCCCACCTCCCTGCACACACACACTCCTGCAGACACCAGACTCCATGGTGACACACTTCATCAGGGCCACAGTGAGTCACCTGTGCAGCCTGGAAGACAAGCAGCCTGAGGCGAGGCGACATGTGGTGTGTGTGTGTGTGTCTGTGTGTGTGTGTGTGTGTGTGTGTGCGTGTGTGTGTGTGCGTGTGTGTGTGTGTGTGTGTGTGCGTGTGTGCGTGTGTGCGGGCGTCGCAGCCCTGGCTCCAGTGATATCATCATTAGGAGACAGCGAGGGCCGGGCCGTCTGATGGACGGCACACTCCACTCCCCTCCTGATCTGGCCCTCTCTCACCACAAACAGACTATATTCTGACCACCCCATAAAATAACGACAGAAGAGAGAAATGGATGGAGTGAAACGAGGGCATAGCTGTGAGAAAAAAGAAGCTATAGACGTTGTATAAGTAGCTGGGTCTTGGCCTTGTGTTACACCAGCCTCGAGATGTGTCCGTGGGGAGGAGACCTCGCCTTCGTTTGGCAATCAGCAGGCACTTACACATTAAACTTGGAGTGGCCACAGACACTAAACAGCCATTACATCAATAGTATGGATGTGTCGCACTTTAAAGGTGTACTTATCATCTGTTTTTTATGACCAGCCATAACCAGGATGAAACGGTGCTCTAGTAAATTTCTCATTCCCTAGTAAAGAGGAGGAAGTGGGAGGCAAGAAACTGAAAGATGCACTATGATGTACTATGTTGTGTTTTAGCACAAAACTATAAGCCTGATTAATAGAACTACATAATTTTTTGGGTTTCTATCGCTGCTTGCTGCCAGCCACAGTGCATTTTTAGTGGTCTCGCCTTAGATGATTTTTAAACCAATAATTCAATATATTATATTGTGTATATGGATAAATATAAATATATTGTGTAAAGGAACATTTTCCATCACCCGGGTCAAATCCCATCTAATGGGATCATGATAACACGTGAACTGGTTTCATGTTCATGTTTTAAATTCTGCTGATTCATTTTTTTTTTACATGGATTTTATTGCTTGTTTTTATTTCACATATTTTTACATTTTTGTTATATTATATACGACAGACTTTGGTACTTTCTGGTTGTTTTAAGTGCTATATGAATAAAATTGAGCTGATTGAAATGCATACAACATTAGCAAATTCGTATTCAAAATAACTTACTGTTAGGCCTGTGTCACATCTGAATGCAGCAATGTCTTTTGCATCAGGTTAAATGCATTGTTTTTAAAGGTAACATTTTTTGCAGGTGCACTTTTCTAGCACCTTTACACATTTGTAATCTGTCTGCTGTATATGGTGAGCAGTAAAATAACAGAAAATATGTGAGGAGGCAGCAAGTAACACTGACAAGAATAAACTAAATTGGGCAATCATAAAATGTTTGCACCCAAATGCATATTTTTAGACCAGCAAATCCTCAAAATAATTTGTATAAAAAAATAGATACTGTAATATAGAACTCAATTGCTCTTCAAAAAACAGACAAACAACTTTAAATTTCTCTTTATGGTACAACATATTCTTATCTATATATCTATATATCTAATAACCTCAATACTCAGACTTGTATGGCACAAGGCATCCACTACTGAGCATTGTTGTTACTTTTTAATTAAATGAGACAGAGAAAGGGTCTTTTCTATGTTTTTATGTCGCACAGCAGAAGCAATTTTATTATTATATCATTATCAATTATTATATAATTGTAATATATGTATGTGTATATACATATATTTATAATTATATATCTATATCTTTATATACATATATTTATTAATTTATATATATACATATATATATGTGTGTGTGTGTGTGTGTTGGCAAAATGTAGTGCAATTTTTTTGTAATCTTACTCCTCTGCAATAGCAGTTTTACTGGAAGCGCCCTTACTTTTGCAAGGTTGAGCCGAAGTGGAATGTGTGAAACTGTGTTTTCCGAGAAAGTGACAACATTCTAAGTTTGGAATTTCGAGCCCTGTTGCAACTTGAAAACAGCTTGAGCTTCAGTAATGTTCCCAGAATTCATCCAATTACTGATCTTAAATCCTCCTTTTATCTAAATCAGCTTGAGCCAGCTGATCCTGGATATATGGGAGGGAACAGCTAGATAATGTTGCTAATTTATACTACAACACAGATAGACAATCACATATATCGTAAATTTAGACTCTCTGTTCAACCTACATTTATATTGTGGGATCAAACAAAGACACTTGGAGTAAATTCACCCAGAGAGAACAAAAAAACTCCACGTAAGGAAGGAGAGTAATAGATTTGTATCACATCCTCCAGTTGTGAGGTGATAGTGCTAAACAATTCACCAACAAAACATCATAAAAATATTTAACAATCCAACCAACTCCAGGTGGTGGCATTACTGTGAACTCAGCAGATGTTGGGCAAAGCAAATGCTTGTGTCTTTTGAATGTAACAGTACTTTCCTAAAATTACACATTTACTTAATCTGACACGCATGAAGAGAAACATTTTCTTTACTTTTTTTACATCTGCCAGATACTTTAAACACACATCATTTATAGCACTTTGAAGGTTTACATCATACTCTTCTTTGCATGTATGTGTGTTTGTATTACTACGGCGCCCCTAAAGGGACATCGGAAGAAACAATAAAGAAAATATTAATTTCTCATGCGCACGCAAAAGTTTCACGTGAAACTATCTGGTGTGAATGTGAAAGTTTCACTTGCGCATGCAAAACTGTTAAAGACAATTAACTAATTTCATGTTGATAAGGTAAAATGCTATCCAATATACAATGATCTAAACTTTTGTGTGCGCACATGAAACTTTCGCGTTTGCACCAGATAGATTCACGTGCGCACGTGAAATAATCTGGTGCTCACAAGAAATGTAGATTTTTATTTTTAATTCGGATGTCCCTTTAGGGGCCCCATATATTAAAAATAACAAACCAACAAACAAAAATACAGCACAAACTATTGGCCTCTGGAATGTCAGGATTTCAGGTGTGGCTATCATCATGGCTATCATTATCAAAAAGTTGCTATATAAATGTCAAACTTTTACATTCACACCTAATGTGAATTTGAAGTCAAAAATTTGCATACAAGAACAAAATATTTTTGCACAGGCTCAAAAACTAGGGTTTTAAAAAGTGTCTGAACAACAGGTAAAAGTGTATCACACACACACAGTGTAAAAGTATAAATACAGAGGAAAAAGTTATATAAACATATTTAAAACAGCCAATAAAGTGCCAACGATGCATTAAATGATATTTATTGCACTAGAATTATACAGAGAGGATACCCACACATGCACAGGGAGAACATGCAAAGTCTACACATTAAGGCTTCATTCCACCCTGTATGAATTGCTCTTGTTATGAGGTGATGGTGCAAAACCCACAATATTACAACACGGAGCCACATGACCAGAATGTTTTGCCTTTAGCCATCATTGAACTGAACCTCCCATGTGAGTAGAAGCCCAAGTGACCAGAGGACAGTGGTCACAGGACTGGGCAAATTATCTTAGTGTAAATATGTCTCCACACACACACACACACACCGATGCTTGTCCCGTTATGCTGAGTTGTAGGTCAGCTGATGCACCTCACCCTGTGAGGAAGCTCAACAGAGAACAGCATGAATGAAAGCTCCTGCTGCTGCATTGTGTGGAGTTTGACTACAGATCAGGTAGTGAGTCATTGAGCTTCAGAGGTGTTAATGTGTTTTGGACCTTTAGGCTAAAAGCAGAGGTGTGTGTCACAGCTTCCTTTTACAAACAGTAGCACTCATCATGTCTGCCGAGTTATTATTCACCTCAGTAAGGTCCTTGTGCTGCACAGCAGGGGGTGAGCCGGGCTCGTTTGTCCTTCCTCACCTTCTTAACTCATGTCTAGCATGAGATGAATACAAATGGGGATGAAGTCAGAACAATACTACATCTAAGTGTGTGGTTATCTAAAAAATAATCAAATACATTTTTTTCAACCAGCAATGTTAATTACTATTTAAATTTACCTGGGAAATTAAATTTTGCAATAGTTTTGTTGTTACGTTCAATTTTGTTTTCCATTTATTTAAAGTTTTTTTTTTTTTTTAATCACATCTTATTTATTGTCTCATCAACCAATCTGCAGGCCAATTGTGTTTCCCTTCCATGTGTCCGTCCATCCAAATCCATTTGTTATACAACTTTATACAAGAGACAATCATTGTCTTACATTTACGCTAACAGATTGAAGTCACCAGTTTAATCTCAAACACTTTTTTGATCTGTAGTAGGAAACTAAAGCGCACGAAAAAAAGCCATGCATGTAGGAGAAAAACATACAAACGGCACACAAAAGCCCTCAACTTGACTCAGACTGTAAAGCAAGATTGCAAAGCACTAAACAACTGCGTGGCCATCTACTATAAGTATCTGCCAATATCTTGAACACATGCCAAAGCAACCTGCCTCAGAAACAAATGTAGTGTCTTTCTCAAGCAAACTGATAATCACATAAACATTCAAATCTTCAACAGTACCAGCACTCTTACAAGATCAAGAATCACCAAAACAGCCGAAATGTAGCAGTAGATGTAGAGCAGCTGTTCAGCCAAATGTAAATGTAGATTAAAATGCAGATTGACATTCAAATTATGCTGTAAATGTCAGATTGGCGTCAGTAATCTCGTCTCATAACGAGAGAAGTTTGGGCCTTTCTCTTTGTGGAGATTGCATGTTCGCCCTGTGTATGTGTTTACTTGAGTTTATCTGTGTGTGCATATTGTTTTCTTCCATGCCTCCTCACCTTTCTATTTGCTGCCATTGTCAGCATTATGTGTGTGTGTGTTTCTGTGTCTTCCTGCCTGCCTTCACCACTGCTATGTTAAAGTGCATGCTTCATATGTCTTTGAGAGTGTCCACTCTTTCTGACACGCAGTCGCACGTTCTGCTAGTCAGGTAGTTAATGGCGTCAGGTAGATGATGGCGTCCACCTTCCTGAGTCGCGGCTGGTAGGCTTGCTCAAGGACAAGTCTCTCTAGGGTTTTCATGATGTGAGACATCAGCACCACCAGTCTGTAGCCCTTAGATCCACAGAGATGTGGTGTTTTCAGAACAGAAATGATGCAGCACCTCCACAGCACGAAACCCTCTGAAGACTCAGGCTCATGTTGAAAACAAGCTGAAGGACTCTACAGAGGTGGACAGTTGAATGCTCCATAGTATTAGTCCATGACCAGTGTTTGTGATATAGTTTAACATTACAGGCACCTTTGAATCAAAATATCAGAATTCCACATCTGCTTCAGCGACACACAGTGTTTGTAGTTTACATATTTATGAAGAAAGATTTAAGCTCTGGGATTTAAACTAACTACTCTCTAGAAGCCCTGTAATGTGTAGGTCAACTTGATGAACAACTCACTCCAAACATAAACATACCAAAGCCCACTTCTTTACAGTTCATCTTCTGGACGGTTATGCAAATCAATTCAAACACCAAACCAAAGAGTTCTTGTTAGGACGCAACTCCAGGCCCAAACAGGCAGACCTTTTAAAGCACAAATGGCAACAGCCAATCAAACATCAAACGACCCCCTTTCACATTCACCGAGCTCAATCTGTGTTGGACAGAGTTTGCATTCTCCATCTAAACTCTCCTTAGACAAAAGGAGCTCTGCCTCTTATTGTGAGAGTGACAGAGAAAGCAGTGTGTTGACAGAGAGGATGGAGATGGCAAACACCTCAGGGAGCAGATTGGCTCATGTCCCACATCTGCCCTTCATACTGTGGCTGCTGGCGTAGCAGATTTGAAGAGGGATCGAGGTCGTTCTCAAGTGGGTTGAGGGCAAGCTGAGGTCTCTGTGCTGACACACGGAGTGATTAAAGGGTTGAATTAAGGGGACACCAGCAAACATCAAAACACTGAGAGAAACCTATCCATCTGTGAATCCAGAGAGAAAGAGAGAGTCTATTTCAACCCCCAGTCCTCCAACAGAAGAGACAAAACAGTGCGCTTTTTTAATTCCAACAGTGAAAAGACCTCCCTGCTAAAAAAAAAAAAAAGTTAGCAAAAGTTAGCTCTGATCCTGTATCTGTTTTCTGGGCTGGTGAAATGAGACACATTAACATGCAAATATCTTTTTAATCCAGCTCTGTACTAAGTTGAACAGACCTTCCACGGCTCAAAGAAAAGACAGAACATGGCAGGCCAGGGAGGAATAATCCACCCACAGCCAATAATCAGTCTGCTAGTTTGAAACAAACTTAAACCGCACCTCTAATTTTAAACAATAATTGCTTTCGATCTTTTTATTTGATTTCAGTCATACAATTTGTCTCGTAATTTCAACCCGCTGGTAAGTTCTATCATATTTAACAGTGTGCTGCCTTAACGCATAAATTTGCAAAATAAGACGTATTTCCCATTTTGATATTGAACTGAATAAATCAAAAAGTGACCTGGCCCCGGTTTTTACCCTAAACGATTTCATTACCCATTCAAAGAAACTTAAAAAGGTTTTTGACTGAAAGGGGGGCTCCTCTGGCTGAACATATAGTGAGGAAAATATTTCTTTTTAAAGCTCCATTTCCCTTCCTTTACCGATAATGATGCCTTCTTGTTATCTGGAGGTGCCTCTCAGGGATGCGCCTGCCTCTTAGCCTTTGAAACTACTTGTATTGTTTCAGGCAAGGTTCGCACTGAGGTTATGGGTAATTGCAAAAGCTGTTTTACATTTCAATCGGCGGTATAATCTCCAAGTCCCCATCTTCCCCAACACACACGCGCACACAAAAAACAGTGATATACTCCTAATTCCACCATTTAGATGTGATAATAATAGACATGGACCTTCTTTCAAGAAAGTGCTCTATTTCTAAAAATGCTTCACATAGAAAAAGCAATAAATGTATGTTTTAAAACAGTTTATAATGTTGTGTTTTTACCATTTCACTAGTCTGACAATGGCAATGCTTTACTTACTAGAGAAGTAGTATCAACGTGAATATATATAATATAACTCCTTTGTTCACATTTGAAACACCTTGTGAAAATTTCAGAAGAAAGGTTCTGTCTGTGTTTGATGTTGCCCTACTTGTATGATGTTCACTTGACACAAGGGTTTCTCTGTCAACTCTCTTCTAATGGCTGACCACTTCTCATGAAGCTGAGTGGGAACTGCCTGTTGTGGCCCTCGATGCTGAAGAACCCCGATGGAAAAATGGCAGGTCCTTCATCGCTTATGTGTGAAGTTTTATTTTTGCTGGAGAATGGAGAAGGGTGCTTCTCTCAGTGACTCTTAAAGAATGGACACTTAACAAAGCCTCTCCTTTCCCCCCCTTGGGTTTATCGGAGAGTTTCCCCCCAATAATGACTTTGTCTCCTTTCTGCCTCATGCCACAATAAAAACCCTCGGAGACACAGCCATGATAAATTAGCATGGCCACAATGGACAGTGGGCACAGCGGTTGGACCTCCACACTTTACAGTCTATCAGGGCTGACCAGTGGGGCAACCGTTCCCCTCTAAAGACCCACCTTTTTACATTTCTATGGAGCAACTCATTAGCTAAGTAGAATCCCCTCTTTCTTACTGCATCTTGCTTCATTGTCCGAGGGCCAGTCTTTGTCTCTTCTAAATGATCCCAAACAAGGCCCATTTTCTGGTTAATACATATTTACAGCCATGTAAGGTTTTTGTGGGAGTCCTGTAGTTTTATTTTGGAGGCCATCATTCTACACATCGTAAACCCATTACCAAGCTGTTTAGGGTAATTGTCTAACCATATAGTGGTTTCCATTTGTGGAGCTCAATGAGTCGGCATCTTTAGAGTGGGCAGATGGCTAGACAACACATGCTGGGGATTCCCAGGGACGACCTGATGCATCTGTAAACCTGACTCGCACAATTTGTTGAGACCTCCATTACCAAATAGAAAATGAGTGTGAAAGGCTAAAAGTGAAATGTGCACTAATAGCTCGGGTTACTCAGTTGCAAGCATGGCGAGAATTATCTTTGAAAAAACAGAACCATTTCTGGATCTGACTCAAAATGAATTGTTAGATATTACAACAGTTAAAGTATGCAGAGTAATTTCTGTTATCTGTTTGACTGTGTGTTTAGTTATAAGTGAGAGAGAGAGAGAGAGAGTTTGTCTGTTTACAGTATCCTCCTGGGGGGTAGGGTCACACGATGTCCAGACTGAATTAAAGAGGCCAGCTGTGATATCACCTGAAAGGAACATGGAGGCAGACAAAAAGAGGGATCTCTGTGCTCCCCCAAAAGACAAAAGAGACAGAGACAAGGGGCTGAAACCACACAATCATCTCACCGTCTACAATGGGCAAGCTCCTGTAACAAGCAGGATCAGCGCGATCTGAGCTCAGCTAAGCCGGCCATGGCAACAGGTTTCACAGTAAGCCATTAAGTCCTTCTTAACACACAATTATTTCACTCTCATGCAGCAAAGCTAGAAGAAGACGGCTGACTCCAAAAGCATCGTTGTGAAGCGCATCAGTAAAAATAGGATAAGGGAGGACTGAGCAGATGCTCAATGAATGATATGAAACATAGAGGCTTGTCATATTGTCACAACTTTCATCAAAAGTGACTGACTGGGCCAGTTTGGTAGTTTGTTAGCACATGCCAAAAAGACCCTTGTGACTTAGTCTAGATTTGGGTGTTATTAAAATCCCACCAAACAAAATGAAACAATGAAGGTAACCAAGCCGAAAAAAGGTGCCCCTGCTGACTTTTCTATTTGAGCTAATGTGACCACAGTTAATGCTTGTATGAGCTTTATTCAACCACAAAAGTAGCCAAGCTGTGGGGATGGCTAATTGTTGGTGGAAGAAACCACCTGCCAGAAACCTGAGGAAGTTACAGAGATGCAGGACTCAAATGATTCTTTACAGAGCGCCGGGCACCGGATTAGATCCCTGGTGTGCAGACATCCTCTTGGCTCCCTGCGTTTTGTGCATTAATGGCCACACTGCAGGGCACCATCAATTCTGTCTGCGACCACGCAAGTCATGTAAAACAAAGTTGCTTAACATGCCCCTGTCAAAAACCTTTAAACACTATAGCTGTTTTTATACAGGCAGCACTCCAGCTAAACTCATATGGCTTATTATGTGATGGATGAAAGTTTCAAGTTGGGGTAAAACATCAGGGATTTCTTTTTTATCTACTGCCTCCTGAAACTGACTCATCTAATCACTTCCTTTGATTGGAGGCATATTATATCTCAGAAAAGTGTTTGAGAAATTGTTATTTCTATATAAATTTTACAGTTTTGTTTGGTAAACATAAGATTTGTAGCGTCTGTGATAATAATTTGTTTCCGTCCAAACAATTGGACAGAAACAGTGAGATGAGGCACTGTATGTCGCTCATTTTACCATTTCATCAGTCGCAACAGAAAAATGTAAATACGCACTCACAGATGACAGCGTGGCACACATGGTGATGGTATAACACTGGTTGGAACCTGGAGTTCAGCGTCTTGCCAAGGACACGCGAATGGAAGAAGGGGAATCAAATTGCCGACCTTAGAATTGGAAGATGATCCAGCAATGAGTCTTCAGAAATCATATCAGCATTTACGCAATAAACATTCAAAAAGACTGTGACATTTTTTTTTTTTAAATTTACAATTGTTTTTTTTTTTTTTTTTTTTTTTTTGCAATGAACATTGTTTTCTTTGAATTTGCATTTATTATTGTGGTAACAAGACTGTGGTTTTCTGAAGACACTCTTTCTTTGAGAAATTCTTGCTTTTTTAGTGCTAAATTGGTCAACTGTTGATATTTACGCTTGAGCCATTCCACAACGCCATCTTTCATGTCCCAAAAAACCCTGCGGGTAGGTTTCCCAAGATGATGTCAGTTTGCAAAACATTAAACACAGTTTGATGGTAAGAAATGCAGATTCTTTGGAAAACATATCGACTTTGGTGTGATCGATTTGGGCAACTGTAGTTTGAAAATTTGTGGAAATGAGTGGTTGTGGTCCTGTTTTCGTGTATTGGTTTATTCTCTGTGCAGAAGTGACGCCTTTCATGGGAATTATATTTTAAAGATATTCTCTTTTAAAGGAAATTTATAGGTTCATTACGAGCACTGATTTTTCCACTTTATGGCAAACTCCAACACCTCTTTTTGAAACCTTCCCAAATCTAGAATTGATTTGAAATTAATTCTTGACCTAGTCAGTAGCTCTTTCTATAATTAACAGTGAGTTTGCCACTGCAGAATATTAAATCTTTGAATCTATATTGACTCAATAACACAGCTCATTATGAAGAAAACAAATATTATATTTGGCCGGTGTGAGATCAACCCACACAGACTAGTAAGAGAGTGAGTGAAAACTCCCAAGAAGAAAACAGGATTGATCTAAACCTAAAATAAGAAAATTTGTCACCACCGGAGCAATGGACAGCAATCCAGTTTAAGATCAAGGTGTTCATGAACCAGTTTGATCACCTGATGTCACTCTGAGCCTTCCTCCATCTCGATACAGTGACATATACATGAAAGCTGACAATGCATCACCTTTTGGCCAGTGTTTGAAAAGAAAGTATTGACCTTGCTCTGCTTGATGCTCCACAACCAATCGATTGGCCAGTGAGGTTCAGAGATAAGAAGCTAGACTCGTTGGCCACTAGAAGCCTGCGACCTCTAAACCATCCATCTCTGTCTTCATCTAGTCCTGCTGAACATTTGGCGCTCAGTTCTTCTATCAACTTCTCCTCCACTGACAAAGCAGGCAGATGCTGCTACCAGTCCCTGTGCCCAGCTTGGCCTATTACGACATAATACCACGCCCACCTTCCCCTCTTTTCCTCTCTGTGATGCGTCAAGACCGTGGCCCAATTCTGGAGACACAGAGGACATTGTACCAATCCCATGGCCCTTTCAAAGTGACAGGACCCCAAACTAAGCTTCCCCTGAGATGAGTAATGGGATCTACTGGCCCATATAGAAAATGTTTCTAAGACAATCCAGGGGTTTTTCAAAGATGGCACAAAAGCTAATTTCATAGTAAGGTCAAACTTTTAATTCATTCATTCGTAAAACGTCAACAGACCGCTTCAATCAACCCCCCGAAAAAAAAAAACAACCTGGAATGCATCAATGAAATGAACATTTTTACCCAGAGGTTATAAAAGATTAATGGAAAAGCAGTGTTACGGGGGGAAAAGTTATGATCTAAAGTTTCAGAAATTTTGCAATTAATGCAACACTTGTGGTGGATAAAGATGAATTGAAATATCTCATATTGCAAAACCACTTCCAAATATGTAGACATAGTTTCTGAACTATGCCATAAATACTGAAACATTTTTATCATATTTGTAAAGCATACATACAAATGCTGTATTTACCAGATTAAGAAGTCTGTGGTGGAAAATGCTAAATATAAAAAAACTACTGAAAGTTAACTGTCAGCACATTTACAAAGGCGTGTTTACAGGATTATATACGTTAGTTATATTGTAATTTGGTAATAATCTCCTCAACATCAATAGTATTGAACCAAAATGTATTTGCTGTAATGAATCAATAAAATTTCCCAATTTTTCCCAATTCACAGAGTAATGTTGTGCTAAATATCCCTGAAATATTGTTGTGGTAGTATTTTTTAAGAACAAAAAGCTAGAAATTCTCATACAATTCTCACCCATCACAAATCTACAATTAATTCTTATCAATACACTTATCTTTTGCTACAATTAAACTGCAGCCTAAATGTTTGTATAGGATCTGACACACCTCTACTAATGAATCCCACAGACAGAGACATCACTTCAGAGTTTGTTTTACTGTAACTAGACCTGCTAATTGATGATTGCTAAATGTTAACAGACAGTGGGATGTTTTACCTGTTAGTCAGTTTGCTTAAGCTAATTAGTGGATGAGACATTCAAACCAAATAATGGCACCATTCTTTGTTTCTGACAGAGTCATGTTCTAAATGAGTGTTAACTATGTGACTATGAAGCTGTAAAAAAAACAAATACATCCAACAATTCATTAAGTCTTATATAATGGCAGTTCACTGTCATGAAGCTGATGACATCAGTATTCAATTGTATTAATCCTCCACCTACTCATCTATACATCCTCTGTCATCCCGGTAGACTATGAAACTATGATGTTTGAAAATCAAACAACTCTCAGGATAATATCCTCTGTGAATCCAGGTGAGCTATATCCAGGTGCCTCTTTTTCTCACGCTGTTCTGTAATGCAAACGATCCCAGCTGAAATTCACTCAGCCTTTCTGTAAGCCCGAAGAGACACAGCCTGCTCCCCAAACAAGACATTTGCCTAAGCTTCCTGTCAGTCAGATGCATATGTTTGCACAGAGAGTTTAACTCCATGGGGTGTGCAGGATGCTAATTGTGTTAACTTCTTGGAGGGGGTTCCTCAGGTAGGGGTGTGTGTGTGGTTGTGGTGGAGGGAGGTGTGTGTGTGTGTGTGTGTGTGTGTGTGTGTGTGGTGGGGTGGCACCTGTATGAACACACTTGTATTCCTTCAGTTTACACAGAGCAAAGCAGGGAATCAATAACACACCTTTTCCCTTGTTCCTCAAACAATAATTTGGGCCTCATGGAGATTGTATCCTGCAGAGTCTTTCTTGGCTCTGTTTAATGTTAGTAATTAAATGCCAGTGTGAACCTCATGCCATACACAAAACAGGGGTGGAGATGGGGGGAGAAACTGTCAAAAGGAGTTTGTACCTATGAAGTTTCTGACATGACAACAAGAATTAGATCCAAGGGAATCAGATATGCAATAATTGATGGCCCCAGATTAATTTTAACCTACTAAAAAGGTTAATGTATACTTTTTACCTCATATAGCTGATCTCTGAAAAGGGCTTGTATTTATTTTGGACACAATCTCAACAAGGAAAGTGATCTTTGCTGTCCTGCTTTTAAACTACCCTGCTTTGCTGCACCTGGGAGTTTCAGAAACAATCTGTTCAAGAGGGAAAACACACAAAAAGGCATCTGTGACATAATATCAAAAGGACTGTTTTTCTTGCACTCTGGAGGGAGCGATGCCAGTGCTATGGTCAGCAGCCATTGGAGTGGTCAGTGTGGAGAATTCAAAGTGCTCCATCATTCTGATAGCTGTGTCCAATTGCATTATGCCAGAGCAGCAGGTAGCCCTGGCTGCAGGGGTCGTAGCTCGAACTGCCTCATCCCATTGGCCCAGGGGCTCCGGCCAAGGTTCATGGGTCAGGGCCTTGTCCGGACACGGGCTTGGCCGCTGGCCAATGGGTCGGGCTGTTCAGTGTAGAAGACCGGTGGTGGTCAGGCGAATGATTTATAAACACGCTGGCCGAGGAGAATGCTGGGAGGCTGTGCCCAAATCTGGCAAAAGATCTAAATATTATTTGGAGTGTGGA
>OMNM01034934.1:30475-40837 GCA_900302745.1 Parablennius parvicornis | reverse complement strand
TGTTTAACAGAAATAGTAACTGTGGAGTAAAGTTGTGTAAACCAGCCTTCAGTGAATGTTTCTCACCACTCTGTCGGTAGCGAGTGTAAACCTGACTTACAGTATATCCCAGCTGAGCTCAGAGGTAATGAGGATATGGCTGTATCAATTCTCCAGAGCACATTGTCACTGCGGAGGAGGAAGCTCATTGGGGGCTGGGTGGGTCAGCAGATGTGAGGGGGTCAGCACAAAGGCTCACCTATTCAATGTCTATTGGACAAAGCAACTGAGAGCAAGGTGGATAGAAGGGCCCCGGGGGGCTCCTAACTCGTCTGTCGCTTGAACTCCCTGACAATGCTGTGCTTAAAGGCCTGGTGGAAAATGATCCTTTCATTTGCTGGATGCTGAGCACATGATGAATGGCGCTGCAGCTGCAAGAGCCCGCTCCACAAACTTTGGTCGCACTATTTTTTTTTTTTTTTTTATGGGATCATAAATAAGAAGTGTGCAGAATATAGCTACACTCTGTGACTTTGAGTTTGTGTAACTTACTGTGTAATTGCAGCAGTGATAGTATTCATTTACTGTGCTCTTGTAATCTATCACTTAGCAAAAACAAAGTAGAGGAAACATTTAATTGCCAAGAGTTATGCTCACTCCAAAGACCCCACCATGATACACGTATTACCAAAGTGAAGTACTAATGGTAATAAATACAGTAATTCCATTTTCCTGCAGTTCTGTGTGCTGTATATCCATCCTGCTGCACTAAAATAGAATAGAAACTATAATCAGATGATGACATAAATTAACTATATCAAAAAATCATTAAGTAGTACTTTTTGGTACTTGGAATTTTATGAATGTTGGTGTAATTTTTATGTTATTTCAGTCATTATAGTTAGCAACAATAATATTAAGTATATTATTGCTGCCAATAAGATTGTCTTGACAACAAAAATTCTTGATATATATCTGTATTTGCTTACAACCAAAAAAGTGCTACATTGTTGGACAGTATATTGTTAGTATGAGACGTGTTTTTCCAGGCAACCATGTAATAAAATATGCAATGATTATAAAACACTAAAAGATGATTTTCTTGACACTTTTATTTAAGTACTGCTTAAGCAGCAGTACTTTGCCTTGTAACTGAGTACAATTAAAAGTATTACAGTTAAAAATGTTAATTAGTCAAAACTGGGTATTACACACTTACACATAATTTGGAATTATTTTGATAGAAATAAAGAAGTAAATAAAGAAGTAATTTAATTTTGGTTGATGGAGTGTAAAGTGCCCCCCAATAAAAAAAAGAAAAGAATCTTTGGTGGATCATTTTCAGAATGATTTATCGCAGCTGCCCCGTAGCTGCAGAAAATGATAGCAGCCAGATATTTAGCTTACCATTTACTCACCTATAAACAAGAAGGAAATGAAAGATTTTATCATAGTTTTTCAAAACTGTGTGCCAGACCTCCACACCACCAACTGAGAGAGAAATGAATTCCCCCAGTGCTGTCAGCCCTGAGTCACATCTTTTGTTCCTGATAAAGACATTCCTGAGTCTTTGTACCTTTGCTCTTTTTATTTTTTCCTTTTCCAGGAGATCTGGGGGGGGGGCTTTGTTACAAAACTACTCTGGCAGGTCACACAATGACAATGTATGTACTTAGATTTCACAGACTTGGCAAAGAAAATAATTTATCCTGACCTGCATTTTTGGTGCATTGTGTACTTGCTGCAGCTGGAGAATACAATAAAACTTTGAACTCACACTTAAGCTTTCATCTAAGGATGATTTTCATCTCAGGTACTTTACTTTGTCTTGGCTCATGAGGCACTGTACAATGTCCAAACATGTTCATGGCATCAGAATACATTCATGTTGGCCCCAGGGGCGGACGTGGAGTAGAAATGAGTGACTGTTGCGATGCAAAGTGATATTATTATATGCAACATACTCTCACTATCATCATTGTCTCAGAACAGCAATGAAGTTGCAGTTTTCCCTAAGTTCATTCTGTAGCTTGACAATGTCATCTTCACTGAACCCATTAAACCACAAAATATTCAAGTGGTGATGAGGTCCACAATGAATCACCACAATGAATTTGAGCACCACAATGAATTTGAGCTGCCAAGTTACATGAAGCAACTCAAACAATTTCTACAATTTCTGTGGGGTGGGACTGTGGGAGGGATAAAAAATTAAATTAAATAAGAGAGAGAACATAGAAACAATTGTACTCCTCCACTGATTTTTGCTCGTTGCTTATTAGAATAAAACAAACTCATGGACCCATGGGCCACCTGATGAGCCTGGAATGATTGGTTAGATATGAGTTATATTTGAAGCAGACATCAACTGTGACTACTTTGTAAATACTGCATTTTCAGGTGAACAATTCTATGCCTGTTTATTTACTAAATAAACATAAATTGCAGATTCGTAAGTAGTTATTTCCAATAAATTGCTAACAGCGATCGATGTTGCCCATTCATGGTATATAGAGTATATGATCCCTCATGTATACTGTAGACAGATAAGATAGATTTTTTTAAATGTTTTTGTTTTGGGTTATTTTCTTTTGTGATAAAGTGTAGTAGCCTACTCACACTGTTTATATAGATATCAGCTATTCCTAGTGTATTTAACTTTAGAAGTGTATTTTGAAGGATGGTGGTGGCCTAAAGTTTAGAGCGACACAGTTGTAATTGGAAGGTCAAGGTTTGAATCCCAGTGCCCACGAAAACCAACTGAGGGTTGTGTCACGAAGAACATCCGGTGTTCAGCTTGTGCCAAGTCAAATTCAAGAAACATGTGGGGCGGCTGAAAGAAGGATAATCAGGAGACAATCATCTGTGTATTTGAGCTCATATTTTTTGCATGTTAATGCTACATACAGTATATAAGCATTTGGTACTTTTGTGGATTTCATCCACATGACAATTGGAGTTATTACATATACTGGATATCCAATATAAAGTACTGGACTGTCATTGAGCAAAAAAATAAAAAACATTTTAAATCTAAGTCATTCACTATTTTATTCGTATATCTTTATTTAAGTTTCGACATGATTGGGTTTCCATATTCATAGCCTTCTCTGATCCCTGGCAGAAAAATGGAAAAGGGATGATGTTGACGCTATGTTGTAAGAAATAAAAATTTAGTTTAATCATTTATTTATATTTTAATGTTTAGTATGTATCCTTGCTGCCTTACAATGTCTGGGGCTTTGCAGGCTTATTTAAGCATTCCCGAAAAGCGGCGATATATGTGTCAGCAGCGGATCTGTGACAGTTTCTTTCAGCCTCCTGGTTTATGTAGTAGTGGGTCAAGCATTGCTGCTTCATATCCTCCTCTGAATACACACTCTCCCCTTCTGTCTCTGACGCAGTTCGAAAACCAAAATGGGAACGTGTCCATCTTCAGCCTGGTCCACTCAGAGAGTAGAATGTCAACAAGCTTATCCTGAATAATGCAAGCTTAAAAAAATGCACTGTATCTTTATCCAGGAATGCATTGTTTTTATACAGCCGCAGCTCACTGAATGTGGCTTTTTTAACACTGAGCACACATCTGGTTTCTGAGCAGTGTGAACCTAAGTGAGCGTTGGCAAGCTTGAGCTGCTGACCACCAATTCCTGAGTGATTAGTGACCAGAGGTTGCAGGGCATGCTGCTGAAGGGTTTATTTTGTTCTCCTCGGAAACAGTATGCTGAAGACCCACGGCTTTACGGAGGTTGCAGCTGAAAGTGAGAGGATTGGCATGGCAGATTACAACTCTGTGTTTATACAACAAAAAAATTCTGCCTAGTACAATATCCTGCTCGGGCTTTAACCAAGGTCTGGAAATCTCGTGCACTGCACACACTGGAGTAGATCGCCTCTTCCTTCTCCCCACCTCCTCCTTTCCCCTTGCCAACACAAACAGCAATTACGGCTGGCTCAGACAGCCGTCCGAAAGAAGTAGGTTCTTGTTTGGAGGAAAATGCGACCAATTAGCAACATTGTTCCAGATAAGCCACTAAGATGAATTTAATTTATTTGGCTTGTGTCTCCGTGGAGTGGGAGCACCTCATGACCTGATGCCACTGAGAGCAGCAGTGTGTTGTTTTTGTCTCACTCCAGGATCCTGTGTCATCTGGGTCTAAAACGGAAGCTGGAAAACATCTTTAATATTCTCATGACAGTCCCAGGAATATGTGGAAAACATCCTGAGGCTTCAGTCCATAATAACTCTGATGTCTGCCTTCATCTACATCTTAGTGTGAAAGAAAAGTATATAATGACGGTCATCTAAGGCCGCAGACGGTGTAGTTATTTATGCTTTCAAGGCAATCTGCTTTACACAGTCAACATCAAAAGAAAGGGAAAAAATAAATGGTTGATTGTTTGACCAATCAACTGTATAAGTGCTGAAAAGGCACTGCTCATTTGGATATTGAGGTTAGACACTTGCTATTGCATTTCGCAAGAAAAAAAAAAAATACAAAGAAAAACATTCTCTATAAAATGTAACACTGAAGGTGATTATAAGCACTCAAACTCTCAGCCAAATATGTGTTAACGTGAACAAGCCTGAAATTGAGACATGGGGGAAACATTTAAAACCAAGGTGAAATATCCATTACAAATGTATTTTTATGTTTTCACAGCTAACAACTGAATATTTGCGTAGCGATGTTACAGTTGCTTAGTGTGATGAGAGAAGACACTGTCCATTCAAGGGGGGGGGAAAAAGTGGCCTTTCAATATGGCATGAAAGTGTATCCCCCTGTTGGGGAGCAGAATCGTGTTGTAAAAACATGAGTAACCAGGAGAATCAGAAACACATGAAATGTTCTGTTCAGCATTTATAATGTTCCTCTCATATGAGCAAGGCCATGATTATGTGGTGCTGGTGGTTTACGCTGACAAAGAGGATGACTAAGCTGTGCTGTGGGACATTCTGTGCCCACTCATCTTCAGGACTGAAGCCCACAGTTCTCCGAAACAGCTGTAAAACACGACCACAGGCCTGGCAAGGTGTGCTGCACCGGTTTCGAACAATCCCACAGAACAAGGATCTTTGTTTCAGGGTTGTTGTTTTTTTTTTTTTCTTTACCTGAGGTGAAGCCTGCATGGAGATGCTGAATGTCTCTCTTGTTTGTCCCTGCAGATGGGGGTCTGTGTGGTGGATTCTGCAGTGGCGGGCCTGGGAGGTTGCCCCTACGCGCAGGGTTCATCTGGCAATGTTTCAACAGAGGATGTGCTTTACATGCTTCATGGCATGGGCATTGAAACAGTAAGTTTGTCTTCACTGTGCCTTTTGACAGGCCTGCTGTGTTTTCTGTCAGTGATACCACCAGTAAAAAAAAACAAGTTAACCATACAATCTTTCAGTTCTCTGTTACATAAACTCGTCATCCTGCAGACATACTCTCCTTTGTAAATGTTTATTTTATATGTCACAACTTTTACACTACTTGTGCAAGAGCGTGGTATTACACACATGGTCTCAAGAACAATTTATTTAACAATTTCTACCTCTGGTGGTGAATTTTTTTCACTGCAGTTTAGATTTTTTTCACTTGTTTCAAAGATGTTAATGATCCTCTCTTTACCTCACTTAAACCAAAGCAAGTTTATCTGAATTTACATTTTTTTTTTCAAATAATTTATTGAATGCTGAGTGAAATACAGCATTGCAATAACTGACTATATGTGCAACGAAAATTGCATTTCATAGAATTGAATTACATTCAAAAAGAGAAAATCACATGGAAATAAAAAGTAATTTGGGATATTTCTTCCAGGGTGTGAACTTGGCCAAAGTCATAGAGGCTGGTTACTTCATCTGTGAGGTTTTGTGTCGCAAGACAAACTCCAAGGTTGCTCAAGCAAGAAGCGGGTCACTGTGATGGGTCGCCTTCAAGAAATATATTTATTTATGTGGCTCTGTCCTTTTTAAAAGTGCTTCCCCCTGCTGTTGATGCCTTTACATTTATTGCCTAAGTATTTCAATCTGCAATATGTTGGGTTTTTTTGTGTCTGGCATGAAAAAGTTTTACCTGTTTTCATTCATTCTTTGCAGTTTACATTTTAATTTTATGTTAATACGTACCATTTATTGAGACTTCTATGATGAGTTTACTTCACTCTATTATATAAGTCCTGGACAATTGGAATGTAAGAGGTCATTAGAAAACACCAAAATGAATCTTAATTTGTGATAGAAGCTGACAATTCTGATTTGATGAGTTTTGAATGCATGTCCAATTTGTTTTAGCTTTATTTATTCTGCTTTGGCAAAAAAAACAAAAAAAAAAAACAAATCAGGTTAGTCACTTTAGCTCAGTGGCCTTATATACAATATAATAAGATTTTTTCTTTAGTTTCCTGCTGCAGTCAGTGGCTTAAGCACTTTACAGTTTGTTTTTCTTAGTTGCAAAAATATGTTTTTTTTTAAATAGAATAGAATAGAATAGAATAGAATAGAATAGAATAGAATAGAATAGAATAGAATAGAAATACTTTATTAATCCCTGGGGGAAATTATATTCAATCTAATACTAAAAATATATCTGTTTGAATCAGGGTTTAAGGACATTGTTGCCATCAGGTTTGCCAAAGAACACTAACGAAAAGTGCCCCATGATGCCTCATTTTTCAGATTGATTTGCTTATTTACTTTTACTATGACATAAGCTATCATCCGTGATGATTGTCTTTCTCTGAAGCAAATGTGGTTTATGTTCCTATTGTCTACGTATACTATGCTGTCAGTGATGAAGAATACAGTAAAAGCATTTCCAAAAGTAATTTCAGCCTCATAAATGTGTTTTTTTGTGGTTTATCATAATTTATTACCCTGCAGTCAGGGCACCTCTGGCTTTCTATCCAGCTAGTTAACTTACATCGATTACCCTGAATTTAATACCCCGAAATTGGAACTAATTAGCAGGCCAAAATGATGCAAACTGAGACAAGAAAGCGCTTGACTGCAATGAACAGATGTGTGAAAAAATTGCCACGTATTTGCATAAGCGTGTTGAAAATGTGGTAATTGCTGAGTGTTTGAGGCTCATCTCCATCACATATGCAAATAGTGATCCTGTGTAGATATTTCATTCATACAGAGTCATGAACAAGTTTTGAGCGGAAAGTTTTCTCTCACTTTATATGTGTGAAAAATACATTCACTTTAACTGGGCACTTAGAAAACACTGGACAGTAGCATTTCACTCCATTTTGTTGGCGGTGGGATCTGGCACAATGATAATTTCAATTGGTAAAAAATAGCGCTTTTTTAAAAATCAAACATGCTTCAACAAAAGAAAATAAATATCTTAACAACTGAGTGAATAATAGGTGTCATGAGGAACATTTCCAAAACACTTGATGGACTGAATCAGGATAAAAATGCTGATTTAAACTGTTTGGTTTTATTTCTTCTGCAATATTTGAATGGTAGGATCAGACTTTGGTGGAAACCATTAATAATCCAGGCTGCTGCCGATGGTGATGTAATGTTGAGGGAGAAATTTTGTCACACTTGTAATCTTTCAAATAAACATAAAGCCCTGCCTCGTCTCAGTGTTGCCGCTGACCCCGTCCATCCCATGAAGGCCACTATGTACTGTCCCCTCATGGTTGATTCATGTGGGATTGTGAGCCTGTTATGAGGCGTCAATCATCTGAAAATGCTTTGTTGAGCATAAAGGTGAGTTCACTGGGCTTAAATATCCTCAGTCACCAGATCTTAGTCAAATAGAGCACCTCTGGGACATGGTGCAATCGGAAATTGATATTATGGATGAGCAGTTGTGGAATCTGGAGCAACCCTAATGCAATGTCTCTAAAAACCAAAAATTCAAGGACATTTTATGTAACATAAACTCTATTTGGAAGGCAAAATGATTCCAACTTACTTCGAGACAATTGCTAAATGAAGCTATACTGTATGTGGTATGAAGTATGCTGAATAGAACAGGTTGATATCAAGCTTGGTAGAGTACTTACTTGAATTGAGTTACTTTGGCATCATTCTTATAGAGTAAAATTAAAGAGTTGTCATCCAAAAAAATGTGTTGAGCAGGGATAATAAAGTAGCTGGATTCAAACCTATCCAAGTAACAAGGCTTTGCTGAATAACATAATTAAATTAGGATGTACAAATTCAGATCTGTGGAACAATATATCTTCTTTAAACTGGTAATATATACGGTACATTTTAACTACAGTGGCTTGCAAAAAAACTTAAACACATTTTCACATTTTCAATTTCTTCACAAATAAATAAAACACACAGTTTTATTACAACATGCAAAAGTCATACTGCAATAGATTGACAAAACCACCACAGATGTTGCCCATAGGTACTGCACGTAAGCATATCCGACTATTTTAAATTAACATAAAACAAAACACTGGCATGAAGTATTCGAGAACTAGAGAAAATTGGCACTGACTGACTGACTGACAATATTCTCAAACATTGGTTCACCATCAGTTTGTGTGAGTGCACACTCCTGCAAATATCAAGAACAATGGAAGATAATAAAATGGTCTATTCCATGTTCCATCCCTTGTTCATCTGCTGCTCTGTTACCAAATGTGTCAGAGAATCAGAAACATTCAGCAGCTACCAATGTCAGCACTTTGAATGTGACTTGGAGGTGT
Organism: Parablennius parvicornis; assembly: GCA_900302745.1. Classification (NCBI taxonomy): domain Eukaryota; kingdom Metazoa; phylum Chordata; class Actinopteri; order Blenniiformes; family Blenniidae; genus Parablennius; species Parablennius parvicornis. The sequence goes on along the minus strand of OMNM01034934.1, from coordinate 32,188 downwards.
TCGAAAAGAGGTTTTAGTTATTCACATGCAATTTTCTCACAAAAGCTCTGAACTACAATCTGATACTTTCAGTTGGTCATTACGTTGAAGAAAATAGCAAACCAGTAAAAACCTGGGAACCTTTTAAATCTTCCCAGACAACTCAAACCCCTGACAAACCACAAGAGAGGCACTCAAAATGAGACGAATAGACAAAATACAACACTCAGAGTACCTTTCAATGATAACAGGAGGACATTAGAGAAAGAGTGTGAACGCAACAGATCTGGGAAATAAAAGAGACAGAAAATGAAAACTCTTCATGTTTTTAATCAGGATTCTTGCATTAAATGACAGGTGTGGAAAAATGTGAGGCATAAAGAGCAAAAAAAAGAAGAAGGAAATTACACAGTCCCCTTAACCTTTTATCCCTTCTAATATTTATGTCCTCCTCCATGATTTTCATGGTTGACTCATTGTGGCCTCACAGGAGGAATGTTCTGCCTTCCAACCAATTGGGGTCTTTCTAACGCGTGCTGGTGTGTTTACTTATAGTCACCATGTCTGGGCGGGTTTCTTTCTCCTCTCACTGTCCAGGAATATATATTTGAGGCCAAACTTTTACTTCAAACAGATCTTTTATGACTTCTGATTCTGACATTACTTCCTTTTATTCACTTTACTTATGTAGCCGACCATACAAAAGTAGTACTGGCTATTATGAGGAGAGGGATGATGTTGTATCATCTGATGGGACTCTGGAGCCACATGTATTTCAGACAGTAACGGAACAGTAAAGAATATTTGTATTCACGAAAGAAACTGAAATGAGTGTCTCCTCTTATTTCAAGAGCTTATTGTGTGGGGAAAATGACCCTCAACCCCCAATCCTCCAGTTCTCACTTCACAGTTTATATCATGTACCATTGTTACTTTTATCACCTCTGAAAGTTTTTAACCCATTGAGATATAAATATTAATTACTTTTTGATCATTAAAATATTCTGTGAACTTTCTGACAAGTCTCTACACTTAAAGTAAAAGCAACTTGCTGGGTAGATTTGATAATATTTGGAACTTAATTCACCCAAATTAAAATTAGCTGGGTTTTTTTAAATCAAGAAACTATTTTGTAGCATGACTTAAATATGTTGTGCCAACATGATTCATCGGTGTTCCTGTTATCTACTTACACGGGTTGAGTTTATCATTTGAAACATTTAATTTAACATATTTAAACTGATAGGATATGGCTTAATTTCATTGGGTCACTTCAACTTGTATGTTCAGTATATGTGGTAATTTATTTATTACAATGACATTTTAATGGTGTTTATGAAAATAAAATACTTTGATGGTTTTTATCACTACTTTCCCTTATTTTGTTGGATGTAAGCGGAAAGAATTAAGTTGGGTCAATATAAATCAATCTAGAAACCTTTAGCTTAATGCCTGTGATGTTACAAAAACATGATTTGTCAATCACGAAACATGAAGTAATTTGATAGAAGTTGTATATTACAATTATGTTGATGTAACAAACGGTTACTGTTCATTTTCGGTTGTTTTTTTCGCTGTACGTATGATGTGCAAATGTTTTGGACAACTACTCATGCGATGACTACAATTCATCTTCATTATGTTGAAAATAAAAAACGTTTTAAGAGCGAGATAATTTACTGAAATAATTAAGATTTTGACCATCCGTTCATTTTCTTTTCATCCTGATTCCCC
>OMNM01034934.1:8524-30455 GCA_900302745.1 Parablennius parvicornis | reverse complement strand
CCCGCAAAAACGCAAAGACATTTTTCCAGGAAGCTTTCTGGTGCTCCCCAGGGCAGACCCGCCTCATACTTTGAAAAATGCGGCCGAACCTATTAACTTCAGTGAACTGAAGAATAATATTGTACTTTCTCCAGGAGACAGGAGACATCTGTTTTTCCAGTAGGATGAGGGGGAAAAAAAAACAAATGTACAATTAATAATCACACACACACAGACACACACACACACACACACACGCACACACGCACGCACACACACACACACACACACACAAACACACACAGAGTCTAATTCCCTCATTTTGATTACTTTACCACTCATGTCTCCTTGTCCCATCAGTGTGTCGACAAGGTCAGTAGAAGGGGAATAAGAATTAGACTCATCTTTGTCTTCCTCACCACAGTTTGTGCAAATAGTGTCTGAATGGGTTTACCAATGTTTTTAAATGATATTTCTCAAACACAACCACTTTTCAAACTCCTGTCTTGATTTATTCTCACGCTTTCAAGCTTCAACATTAAAGAAAAGCTGAGAGTTAACGATCCTTCACTGTATCTAACAAATAATTTTGAGCCCCAGCTATCAGTCAATTTGGAATATTCCTTCAACTTTTCACTTTCTCTGAATTCATTATGTATTTTAAAAAGTATAAATCAGGTGCTTTGTCAGTGATGTCATTTTTAATGAAGACAGTAAGTCTCAAATGACTGTAAACACATTTTATATAAACTGTTTGACTTTGAGTTTGTTCTATATATAGAATAAAAGAGCAACAAGAAGTGAAGACAGTATCACAATAGATCACTACAAAAATGCAGCTGATAACACATGACTGTGCGGTGCTTTTAAGGATGATTGATTTGGAAGTGAGAGTCAGGGTGAGAGGTTATTGATCCAAGCTGAAAAGGTGACATTGCATTCAATATTTCAATTGCATTCAAATAAGCAATAGTTGTGGTGCTCCAGGAGATAAAAGGAGGAAGGTCCAACAGCAGAGACCCACAAGAGAGACTTGTGAGACCCACCCAGTTGGAGTTTGGTGGATGGAGGCGGCAGATGGAGGAGTTCAATTGGAAGGTGTATCTGGGGATGGTTATTTCCCCGTGCTGCGATAGGTAGAGGGTGAGGAGCCGGCTCAGGAATGAGCGACTCTATTGCAGCAGCGGATGGATTGCTAACACTAAGCAAGATGTGTTGAGTTTTCTTACGTTTTTTCTTTTCCAATTTTATCAAAACTAACTTGTAAATGTTTACTCTTAGGTTTGTTCTTTACTCTGCTCACCACTGATCCTTTAAAAACTGTCCTTTGAGAGTCTAAAAGGCTCCGTAATTCATTAGATTATGTTGGATTTTTTTTTAACCTTAACCTTTGAACTTCTTCAGTTTTTAAATTATGGTTATAGATTTTGTCATTTAAGGAGCCAACCTGCTGGTTAAATTGACTCTAGGCTACAAACACAAGCTACAGTACCTGCCCCAGTGACACAGACCTTGGATGATGTTGTTGCTGTTTACCCAAATAATAAGAATATCCCAATGACAATTGTGAATTTTAACTAGAAACAAATTTTAGGGCATTGATGAAAATTAATTTGCATTCAAAATACATTTGAGTAATGACAGCGAGTCACCAACAAAAATAGTCTGTTTGTTTTGCTATTTGAATTGATTCCAAAATGATCAAAAGAATAAAATATATGACTTGGTAACATGCACATTGTCAGAGGGCAGACTAGACACACAGGGAACATGGGTTATATGAAGAATATGGCTTAGACTTTAATTGGGTGGCATTGATTGTCAGGTAATGAAGGGAGGAAAAAAAACTGTTCATGGTCTGTTAAAGCTTGACAGCTGGACTCCCCTTGGGGATGACGGGCAATGTGCCATCCTTCTGATTGTTTACCAGTCTTAACTCTTACCCTTCCAAATGGTCACTGATAAAACAAATCCAAACTGTTAATCTATTTATATTGCATTCTGCTGTGCAGTGAAAACATGTCAGCAGTACTGTTGTACAATATTATGATTGGGAGCCTTTTAGTGTCAGAACAGTTTTTACTTGTGAAGCAGGAAAGTGTTTGACTTCTCCTCCTGTTGATGCCTTCATTAACAACTGGTATTTTAGCGGGACATGCTACAAATACCACATAGATCCAAACACCTTTCAACCAACAATTGCACAACCAGATGAGCCTGAGCATAACAGAAAGTTACAGTTGGTTAATTTTCAGTACCGAGGAGCATCTTTTCCAAAGAGCAGGTTGCCTTCACTAACAAGAAGGTATCGCATCACTCAGCCTGTTACAGTCCTGCTGTAATGGACTTTCCTGCTTTATAGGCGAACATTTTATACATCAAGCAAAGCCATTAACAAGAAAACTGATGACTTTGAGAGACCATCTGCTACATGACCACAGCTCAAAACCTAAAGCCGGATAATAAATCAATATTCACCAATATAAACAGTGCAGGAAAAAAAATATTCTCGTTCCTCTTAATTTACTATTGTTTTTGGATTTCATTTTATATTCAATTTTCAACTTTAATTTGAATTTGAATTGTTTTGGTTTTAAAATGCTGATATAAAACAAAAATATGTATATATTTTTTTTTAATTTTAAAAACAAAAATACCCATCAACAGTATAACATGTGCAACAAAATTCAAATCTATGTCACAGAGAAATTCTTTCTAGGTTAAAACTGCTTAAATAGCTACATGGGAAACACATCAAGGTGAAGATCATCAAGCGATTGCAACACACTGACTTTTATCTGGATGGTGAAATTTAATTTCGTCATTCCTCAGATTCCTTGAAAAAAGAGAAACACACTGTTAAAAAGATGGACAGTGAAGTGTGATGCTACAACATGTTTCTTCCTCCTCCTGATTGTAATGCATGGGTTGTCATCATCTGCAAAAAGATTCAGAGTCCTGCCCCTCACCATCGTTTATCACTGAGCACTATCACTCAATCAAAAATCTTAAATCGGTCTTCTGCAGAACATGAAAATCGATGTTTAACTTTGAATGGAAAATGACTTAATTGTCCAAAACATCTTGGACATTAGGTGCAAAAGGATAGAGTCAAAAAAACTAAACTGTTTTAGGGAGGCTTCTGATGTTTTTTCTAGCAAAATTTTAATGTACTCACCATATTTTAATGACAGCAGCCAGCGGCATTATTACAGTAACACCAATAAGCAGCACAGCGGCAATAGCAAACAGTAGGTAATCTGAAAAAGTCAATACATCAATCGCCTGAAGTAAAGTTTAATCATATTCATCAATAATAGAGTTAAGAGGTTATTAATTACCATGTGATTGTGTGCCAGCTGCCTCTGATTTATTTTTTCCAGGTAATTGTGAAGGTCCAGCATAATTTGTGCAATCTGTGACTGAAACACAGAATATATTCAAGGCTTTAATAGTATCAACAAGTCTTCCAACTCAAAAGCCACAAACACTGCACTCACTGAAGTGTGATCTGTCATGAAGAATGTCATGAATCCTTTTGCATGTCACCAGATCCTCGTGGGTCATTCCTTTACATGTACAAGGATGGTGAAGCACAGTGCCCAAAGTGTCCAGGAAGGCCTTTTTACATTCCGAATCTCCACCAAGAACAAGAGCTGGATTCATACGAGCGAAACACTCATCACTTCTCAGTATACCGCCGCTGCATGGCGCTTCCTCGGGGCTCCAACATTTGGCCTGGAAAGTTATTAACAGGTTCCTGAAACATAGTGAAACATGGAGCTTTGACTGTTGCAGAAATCCTGATTTGTTATCCAGCTTTTCCAGCTTTGTTATTCTGAGAGAACCAGCTATGCAGCTGACTCTTCTCATCTGATCCTTCTTTCTTTTTATTGGTCATTTACACCTGACTCATCCAGTTTTTTACTCCGCTACATTATCTTCCTATACTGACCAGCATTTCTCTGCTTTTATTGTTTCTGCCCACCATGAGCTGTGTACATTGAACAGAATAACAGATGGAAAGATGACTGGATGGAAACCAAATGACCCTGTTTGGTTGTAATGAAACTTTATTTCCTTTAATTTTGCCTATCTTCAGAACCCCAGCTAAATAAGTGGCTAAAGTCCCTTGTTTCACCTGTGATACAAATCGAAGATTTATCTTTAAACCATGCATACTGTGGAAGACCATCAAAATATGTGACAGTTGCCTTAAAGTATAGGACGTTTTGTACATATAAACACCATTTGATGAAGTCATGGAATAAAGTGTGTTTTAAATTTTAAAAGATAGTTTTGTCAATACGTGCATACGTAATAGACTGAGCTAAAGCTTTTCTTCATTGACTTATGAATATCTCAAAGCCATCGAACCTGATCCATTGTCCTTGGTCAAATGAGTTTGAGGACATTACGCCTCTTCTCTGAGTTCCCTTGACGAGCAGCATGAACTGATGAAGCTACTTGGATAACGACAATGACCTGATTCGATTGCTTTGACATGCCTCCTACTGGGACGGATGATATTAAGCGTAGACTCTCGTGAACTCATACAGCAATTTCATCTTCCAACTCTGCTCCTGTTTCCTTTGCTGGCCAATTTTCCTTTTGTAAAACTCATTTCACAAACTGCTTCTGCTTTTAAAGTTCAGGGTCAGATAACGGTTACCTGAGGACTGATACATGGACACAATCCACAATCTTTATCTCTAATTATCATCTATTATCAGGTTGGCCAGTTTTTATTTATTTCAATAATCTCATTTGAAACATATCTAAAGAAGACCCGAACAGCTCTTTGCAGTATTTGTACTCCTGCTTTTATTGCCATGATTATCAGTTAATTGTATGAGGTCACTCCCGGCTTCTTTCTCTGAAATATTCTTTTCATACTATGAGAAAAGTGGATGTCCCCCTTTCTCCATTTTTACCTGCTAACCCTACTATTTGTCTCTTTCTTTTTGTTTTGCTTAACAATTTGAGAAAGGTTGAAAATATTAGTAAGACAGAATTATTCCAACACATGGGTGTCGGCAGTCGATCCCAGCCCTCTGGGGACAAAGGCAGAGCAGAACATACTTTCAACACATATCCAATTCAAACACAGAATAAACAGAGACAAACACTCACATTGACAGCTAAAGGCAGTTTAGAGACACAGATTAACCTCAAATCTATGTTTTAAGATGTGGGAGAAAACCAGAGTACCCAGAAAAACTCAGGAAAAACATACACACCCAACAAAGAAAGATGCCAAAGCCTGGAATGTTCTCACTGTGACTAACTACCCACCATGTGGCAGAAACTGGAATTATAAACTAATATGATAAAAAGGAAAACGCCACCTTTTACTTTTCATCTTTGAAAATGTCCTCTATGTGGCCTTAAGTGGTGTCATCTGAAGTCACATTATGACTTTTGGAATTTGACTTTGTATTATTTTTATCTTGAATAATGACAAATTAAAAAAAGAAAACGTCACCTGCAGGTAATATCTTCAACACACTGGTAAAGTGCCTGCTGGCAGATCCAGGTCTCCTCTTCACACGTGCCACTATGCAGGACATTTCTCATGTGGAGACAGCTCTCATCAGAAGCCTCACACTCACATATGGCCAACATCTCCGCGACATTCTGGGGCATGTTGCTGTAGAAGTGCCGAGTTGCTTGGAGGCAGCGTTCACTGATGCACTTTGTCAAACATGCCTGAAGAACCGGCACTAGGTATCTGTTGCAGACCGCATCGTTCACACAAACCCTGGTCCGGTCCGAACATGATCCAGCAGCATCATTCCCTGGGAAAAAGAAATGCAAAAAAATAGCTTTTGTATTGACTAGTGAGTCAAAATAATCGAATACAGTCAGGTTTATTACCGGGGTCTTTTAAGGCGCTTGTCTGCCAGTCCATCACTGGACGCTTCTGTGAGGCTGCTGTTCAAATAACAGGACATGATGGGATTTACCCTACACAATAAAATATCCTAATAAAAACAATCATTCAGTCCATTTCTACTGGATCATGTGAGCTTGTGTTAATAAATCTGATATCCTTTGGTAAACAAACGTGTAATTTCAACCATAAATGCTTATCTCAAACAGAAGTGATGATTCCGCACCTGGCTTTTGGAGGCATTGTGCAGCCAGCTCGTCTATAGAGCCGCAGAGCTCCTCCTCCCAGGAGCACACACACCCTAGCAGGGAAGGAAATTTGTCCAGTATGGTCTGGATGGTCATGTTACACAGCTCTGAGCCTGTTATTTGGCAGCCTTCATCTTGAATAACACAAACAGAATAGAAGAGTAGAAAAACAGGATTTTCCATCAGTGATTGAGGTCTTGTTTGTGGAACAGATGCTTTAAATGCACCTGTTGTTTGAATCCATTATGAAAGCTATTCATAATCATACATATAAGCAGATGTATTACAAAAATAAGAATAAAGAGTACTTCTAAAGCATGTAAAAGACCAATTTATTATCTATTTATGTTGGTATATCCACCCAGCTTCAGGCTGTAGCCTCAGTTATTGCATTTGAGCCACACTCGTAGATGTGCAATTCAATTAACTTGCCTTGTATGCCGAGTGTCCCAGGAAATGTAATATCATCCCTCTATAAATTACGTGGATAAAAGATGTTCCACCCGACAGAACAGATGGTACATTTGAAATTTGTCCTTTTTTTTACCCTGGCAGATGCCGCTGTAAACTGCCTGTTGAATCTTGCATAATTCTGACATGCAGGTTTCCACGGAAGCAAAGCAGTCAGAAGACCGAGGTGAAATGCTGATGCTGGATACCTGTGGAATAACAATCCCTGGAAAAACAAGGACAGTGCAACATTTCTGCTTGAAATTCAAAGACCAGAGTTTGAGGTTAAATTAATTTGATATATAATACACATTTCACAGCTTATCAAAAATACTTTCACTTAGAAGTCTAAACAATGAATTAAAGATATGATCACACAGGAATTGGTGCACAACATGTCTCACAGTAATCTCTACTTTAGATAAATTTTGGAGTACAAGACAGGCAAGCCTCATTTGGATCCCATTACATTACCTGCCAACACTCCACACGTTATAATGGATTCAATATGTTGCTTGTTTCTCTCTGAATTATTTTATCTTACGGTCACAGTTGGCTGAGACTCACCAAATACGATCGCAGCTTCCAGACGTATCAGTTGCATCATGGCAGCTCGTTGCAAGGCAGTGGGTGGACAAGTGAAGCTCTCCTGCACCTGATCTGTCCTTCACACTGGTGTCACTGCTGGAACTGGTACACACCACCCTCATGTAATCAACAGGATGTAACATGCTCACTGGAGGCTGCTCCCTGCAGGGTGTCGTTAGGTGATATAATAAACCCATAAAAGAGACTGAAAAGAGCAATATAAAGCCTTCTTTTAAAGCCTTAAAGGAACATTTCAATAATTGTATCTCCTCATTGATAGTGGAAAAAAATCCAGAGGCTGATGAGTGGCGAAAATTTATCAGAATGCTTTTGTTAATGTCAATGAGGATTTATTTTTACTCCTCAGTTTTCGATTTAATTTGCCATGCTAAAGTAAATCTGTATTATCAATAAATCAAATTGTCTCTTTGTGCACAAATGAACTTGCTTGTAGTAAAAAAAAAAAAAAAAAACAACAAATAAAAACAAAATAAAACATTTTGTGGTGTTTCAGCTCAATAATTTTAGTATTTCTAAATGAAATGTTTATCTATGTTTGCTCGTTTCAGTGTGTCCTGAAGCGGAGCAATAAATATACAACTGTGTTACATTTGCCCCCACTTGACCTAAATGTCCTTATTATTATTCCAGATTTTTTTCTGTACCTCTTTATACAAATCAGGGTCATAGGGTCATAAAAGAACACAGGTATTAAATCACCTCACACGCATGTTTCTTGACTGTGGGCGGAAATCAGAGTTTCACCTGCACAGGGAGATCATGAAAGCTCCACACAGAAAAGATCAGTCTGTATTTGAACCCACAACACCATCGTGAGTTGGTGTTGAGGCTTCAGTTTCTTTCAACATGGTTTAAATAATCATTTTTCAAAGGTTACAGTGACCTACAGAGCAAAAGACAAAAACACTGAGATCCTGAAACACAATTTTTGAATCACCACAAAGCACGAAAGAAGGGTTCAAATTATATTTGGAAACTCAGGTTATATAACATTGGTGTTTTCGACCACACGCAACACAGCTTTAAATACGTTGGTGTTCCACAGAACTTAACTGAAATGCTGAAAACTCATTATTGCTCTTCATGACATAGCTATATCATTACTGTTGCCAAAAGAGCCAAATTGTCATTACATGAATTATCTTAACTGGTAAAATTGAGGCAGGTTTTGTTTGGAAGCTTTTATATTTATTTATATAATCTAAATAAGCTTGTGAGCTTTTTTTTGTTTTGTTTTGTTTTCTAAAGATAAGTTAGGTTAACCTGGCTGCTTTTATAAATAACTGCACTTGTTATATTTAATGATTACTTGGAATTGGTTTGTTCAGGTTACATCTAAAAAAAAAAACTGGACGCCTTCTCCGGTCTATGAATTGCACAAACATTAGTGAGCATATGAAAATAATGAAAGCTATTCCAAGTAAATTGATCTACAGTAACGAACAGAGGCTGGCTTATATCAACTTCAATCAGCTTCCACAAGAACCACAATGGAAGATCATTGATCATCATTGATCTTATTTAAGCTTAAATTTATACTCATCAAAACAATGAATAGCGAAATACATTTATTGAAGAAGACATTTAAATGCAGCAAATATAAAGTACATTCAAACATATAGCAAAAATGAAAATGGATAAAGTCCATGGAAAAAAATAACATGACAGAACACTTTTCTTTTTTTCAAAGATATACAAATTAAAAGATGATGCGATGATAACTTTGTATTGAAATATGTTTCTGTCATAACATTGAAGAGGTATTTTATGCAGTTTCCATCTCAAAGTTAACTAGGAACACGTGCATGTTTTTAACACTGTCGGGATCTAAAATGACATCTGTCTCACATCAAGGCAAAGAAATACAGCAATTCTGTCATGTGCAAGTCCATCGTCGTGCCCAGTATCAAAACACTTACTCAAGCTTTAGGATTCATAATAGTTACAGTTTTCAGGAATGAAAATAAAAATGTGCAAGACTTATAACCACCTTGTGTTGGCCTATTTATAGTGTCACACTAATACTCTGATAACTTTACTGTCACAAAAATAGAAGCAAAATTAGTTGTTTTGTGGTAAACTGTCAAACAGAAATAACACTTTACTGAACATGGTCTGAAAGGATAATTTTTCAAATGATATGGAAATAAAACAATCTGTTGCATCACTTTTATGAAAATTAAGTTGTTAAACGCCATGACATTAATAAAGGAAAAGTCACAATACATTCCAGTTCAACATTCAATGGTCAACAGTGAGACGTAAAACTCACTCGGCCTCCCTGAAATAAGTTCCCTGACCTTCTCATCACAATCCACACAGACACAGTTGGACTGTTTCTGTGAGGCAAACACACGCTGCCACACATCACATTACTTCAAGTAATTCACAGGCCTTCTCAGGATGTGTGTCACAACCATTTAACATGGAAAACAAAAAGACAAAAAAAAGGTTAAGAATTTTTCAAAGTACAGACCTATTTTAAGCAACCACCACTTAAAGCACAAGTTTGAAAATGTGAACATCTCACACTCAGTCAACTGAATCATCTCCAGTTGAATTCAAAAGTTATTTGTTTCTCTTTGCCCTTGGGACTCTAAACATTATACATCACAAGGCTTTAGTGAACAAACTTGGACTTCAAATTATCCTCCAAAGCCCTCATCTAGCAAGGCTTTCGACGATATACAGTTTGTACACATTTGTACACACTTCAATAAATCACCTTGAGATACAAAATTCAGTCAAGGCATACCCTCAGGTGCAGTCCTTGGAGTCCAGTTTCGCTTTCTGCACATGCTGCCCCAGGCTGCTTCAAATAGATGAAACAAGTACTGGACACTCAATCTCATGCATCACAAGTGTCCGAGATCAACAGAGACCTGCCGTTTCACTGCGACGAAAAGACAGGTTTAACCATCAAAATGATCCATCCATTGTTTAGAACTCTTATCCAGACTGGACTCTTAGAAGAAAAAGAGATGCCTACAGGAAACCCACGAACACTGATAGATCATGCAAACTTCACACAGACTCAAATTAGGGAGTTTGAAGCTTGTGGAAGTGATAATCAATTGTTTTAGAGCCTAATCTTTGCATTTCTTACATTTTGATACAAGACTTCTGCAGTGCTCCCGTCAACAACTGAACTATAGGACATATAAAAACAAAAATCTGCCTCTCATACACCTCACCTGAACTTCCATCTCTAAATTGGCTCAATGTCAAATTTCAAATGACTGCTAACATTCAAAACGCGAAATGGCCTTTGGACCCAACTACCTGAGGAAATGACTTATCCCTTTCTGCTCACTGTGATCACCTTCTACTCTGAGAATATTTACACCTGGAATGCAGAGGCTATCAAAAAACACAACAGGAGGGACAACCTAGTGTTACTACATGCATCTGTAGAATGATCTTGCTTTCTCCATCCAAGAAGCCAATATACTCTCTTTTAGGTTCTTATATTCATTTCCAGTGGTTGCAGTAGTGAGAAATAATGAAACATGATCCAACTATACATGATCCCATGAACCATGTTGCATGATCTTCTTTCTCCTCTTCTACTACATGGCATATCACTGTAACTGACACCCATGTCTATATTACCAAGCGTCTTTTTCCCGAATACTTAGCTCTTTAAGCAGTCTTCCATCTGTGTATAACTGCTGCCCTGTTCACCATAATCTATCTGTTTCCATTCATGGATTAAAATCTTTTCTTGCAAATGGCTGTTGCTGCTCTTCTTCTTTTTCGTTTGGCTTTAATGGCAGTTTGCGTCCATAAAGTTTTATTATCGCCAACTGCTGGTTCTATCGATCTATATTGTTTCCCACCTCTCTCGTCATCCCTAATAACTGTTTTTCCCTCTCGGTTATCAGCAACTTTTTCATCCCTGATGACTGTTTAATTTCAATCTTCTTCACTTTGGTTCAACAGCAGTTGACGTCCATGAAGCTGCACCACCGCCATCTGCGGCTCCAGCCAGTCCATAAGAAAGAACGAGAGAAAGAGAGAAAGAGAGAAAGAAAGAAAGAAAGAAAGAAAGAAAGAAAGAAAGAAAGAAAGAAAGAAAGAAAGAAAGAAAGAAAGAAAGAAAGAAAGAAAGAAAGAAAGCCTTAGCTGTCACTGCTCTGTCCAAGCAATTTGTCTCTTTCTTCCATTTCTGCCTCAGAGTAGCTTCATTTTGCGCTGCTGTTACTGACTTTGATTTGATTCATTTGCACAAGCCTCACAGCTCCTCAATCTCGCTGAAGTCTGAAGCTCAATTTGTACTTCAATCAATATATCTTCAGTACAGGCTGAGCGTCCCAACCTGTTTACTTGCTGCCATCAATGACATTTGAAAGCTACATACAACACATAAGGAAAACAATATATATCTTTTTATTTGTGCATGTTTTCTGTATGTATTCTTTTTAGGTTTGTTTGGCTTTTTTTTTTTTTTTTTTACATATTTCAATCAAGTGTAAATGTGATTACTTGTGTTGTCTCCTATCCTCTCCTCTGCTCTGTATGGATAAAAGAAGAAGAGGCATGATTGCCTCGTGATCAGAAATTTTAAAATGTGATTTTTAGAGGAGTCTTAAACAAGCTGACTTTTGGCAAAACACCCACAATCAATGCAGAACAGGCCACAGAGCAGAGCAGAAATCAAGCTCACTTGTTAAGCATCAATTCCCAGTTTGTTTTCTGTCATTGTGACATTTCATCCTCATTGTGTGACTCATTTTCCCTGATTGCTGATTGAGATCACTTGATGGATTTGAGCAGCTTGATCTGTGAAGGGATATAGAAATGTTTTGTATATTCATCCATTATAATCCTTGGAAGTATTGTCTACAAAAATGATTCCTGAAAAAAAAATCATTTCTATATTTGTTTTCTGACATATGTATGTTGTGTGTATTTGAGGATCTGAATTATTTCAGTAGGTTTGTTTAAACATTTCCATTTGATTGAGTTCACAAAACTGGTTTAACTTTGTTCAACATTTCTCATAAAGACTAAGAACCTTGATAAAGGGCTCTTCTGAGAAAAGAGTTTTGGTTGATCCTGCAGAAATCAATGCAAAGACGCTTTCCTTGTTTTTGCACTCATTGTTGTGGGATGTAGTTTGTGTTTCTTTTCCAGATTTCTATTCTATTCTCATTCATACCTGCCCAAACACGTTGGCTTCTGAGGGATCACAGAACTTTTGTGTACGTAGGGATATGAAGAAAACACATTGTGCATCAATTGATTTACTTTTTGTTTTTGTTTTGAACTTGTGTTTTAATCTCTTGGTTCTAATTTCTAATTTAAATCTTGTGCTGCTATTGCTTCTCTGGGAACTATTCAGGGTGGCAGATGACACTGTGATTGTGCTGGGTAGCTTCTAGACATTGTGCCAATGAAGAAAAAAGAACTAGTATTAGGTCGAAAGCTGCAAAGCCAAAATAAATATTATATTTCAACACAGTATTAAAATATTCAACTATTCTAGAAGACAAAGGTCTGACTGTATGATTTTTGTGTCTTAAACCACATTTTACTTTACTGCAGTTTCAATACATTCAGTTTGCTCATTGTTTATTGATTGAAAGGAGGTTTTACTACGATATACAAAAGAACACATCATCGTGTAAGCTGAATGTGTCATATCTGGCTGCATCATAATGTCCACTCTTTATGCAGAAACTCACACATTAATGTAAATTCACAAAAAAGCCAGAAACATGTCCTACAGTAAAAGTACCGACAGGAACCAGCAGGAGAGATCACATCACCCCCAATATTAGTTTTCCTCTTCATTGGCTTCTTGTTGAGTCTAGAATCAAATTTAAAGTCTTTCTTTTAACCAATGAAGGTCTTAACAAAAACACTCTTAACATATCTCCCCCATGTCACCCCAGAAGAACACTTGGTTCTCAGAGTGCTGCAAACTGGAAGTTTCTAGGTTTTCTAAAAGTAGAATAAAGACCAGAGCTTTCAGCTTTCAGGCTCCTCTGATGTGGAACCAGCTCCCTGTTTCAGATAAGGAGGCTAGCACAGTCTCTACTTTGAAAGTTAGGCTAAAAACGTTAATTCAATAAAGCTTAAAGCTGTCGCTAGTTCATAGGTTTAGACTGCTGGGAGACCTACACTGAGTTCTTTACTTTTTTACTCACCATGTTTTACTATTACTTGTCACTAACAATTGTCTCTCTCATGTTGTGCTCTCTCTCTCTCTCTCTCTCTCTCTCTCCATCTCTCTCTCTCTCTCACACACATACCCCCCCTCTCTCTCTCTCCGTCTCTCTCTCACACACACACCCTCTCTCTTTCTATCTCTCTCTCTCTGTCTCTGCAGGTTTCTTCCTGTTAAAAGGGAGTTTATCTTTTCCACTGTTGGACGCTCATGTGGAGTTGTTGAGTTTTACCCTGTAAAATTGCCTTGAAATGACTGTGTTATATTTTCCACTATACAAATTGAATAGAATTGAATCTGAATATTACAGAGAGCAATGGCTTTTTTATCATCACCAATAAAATAAAAAAACTGACAAAACATATAAATTAAACATCAGACTAAAAAAAATTGCAACAGAAAAAAGTCCACTTGATCTAAATAATTTGAATAACGGCATCATAAATCACAGACAGGACAGTACAGAGATTAAACACTAAACAGTGAGAGTGTGCCTTTTCATAATACACAGACGTCTGTGGGATTTGAGTGGCTTCAAAAAGAGTTATTACAAAATAGTTGCCGGTTTTTGAGTGCTCACACGTCTTTTGGTGAATATATTTATATATGTCTTTATATACATATATACAATTTTTTGTAATTCAATCGTCCTCAAGTAGTTACATTTCTCACTTCACTACTTCACTCCAAATGTTCTCTGGAAGTTTGAAAGCATCCACCTGAAGTATAAAATCACACGATATGATCAGATATGCGAGACAAATTGTCTACGTTGTGTACTTGTGTTGACAGTGATTTCCGGCTGTCAGTGCTCGCTCTAGTCCTTGTCCTCTTTGTTTGCTCTTGGCGTTGCCCATAACAATGGCAAGAAAAGGCTGATTTAAACTCCCCACGAAACTTCCCTGGGGAACAAAAGACAACAGAACAGAAAACCCATTTTTAGATCGTAAGCTTGCCTTACCTCACAAACATTTTTTTTAATTTAGTGTCAGCATTTTGGACAAAAAAATCTTCCATGTTAAAACGTACAACAAAAAATGAGGAAACGAGTGCTTGGAGATTATTAGTTATAGTAACACATTTTTTCAACAAGTCCTAAACCACCAAAAAACCTTTTAAAAAACATTTGTTAGGAGTACACATTTGTGCAATGAGCAGCTGAACTGAGTGTGTGATGCCAAATTTCTCCTCCCAATTGCAAATGATTTTGATTGCTCTTTCTATTGAGGCCTGTTGTGAGCTTCTGGTGCCCTTGGTGATGTCAGCACCTCCTACAGGGGTCGGTTGATGCCCATGCCAAAAACAAAAACAAAACATAATGCCACTTGAGATAGATTTAGATGGGGCCCATGTGATAGGCAAACTAGGGTTTAAATAAATGTAGTCAATATAATGGGAGAGTTGCAAGAGGCAGACAGTGAAAGGCATCCTTAAGACCATTTTCTCAATCTGAGAGTGCTTAAGAACCAGAAATAATCTTCTATAAATTAGCAGTCAAGTTTGGCAGCAAAACAAATTCCGCACAGCTCTTAGTCCAGACAGTGTGGAACGGACTGCTCATAGTCATTTTCCGGTCTCATCGAGCTGCCAGGATATTTATCATGACAGCTGATCACCATCAGGCATGCTTGCGCTGGTCTCAACCTGAAAGTGAACATTTGGAGGAATGGTACGTTCAGCAATTATTCTGTCCACAGACCTTTGATTATAGAGTCAAAGTGCAGGGAAGATGTGGAGAATGCTTTACTGAATGCAGCACTGACGGTATAACATATTCTGGTGGAGGCAGAGTGATAATATGATTTATCATATATAATATATGACAATATTTCTCATTGAGAAAATTAGGTTAGTCATCTTTAGAGGACATCTCAGTGCAGAGAGAAATGGAGATATCAGTATATGAAATGAAATGAAATGTCTTTACTGTTATTGCAACACGTATGAAGAAATTGTAAACTTCTATGGAAAAGGGCGGACAAGAGGTGAGGAGGAAACTCACCAAATAAACATCAAACAAGAGTCAACTTGCCCAATGCAGAAAACCAACCAGGTCCGCCACTGTGTACAGCTGCCATATTTTAACCAGTAACGAAAGTAATACATCACAAATACTCACGTAAACATGTACATAATATAATAGTAAATTAGAGAAAGCCTGTAGTATTTCAGCACTATTAGCAAAAGAATGTGGTTAAAAAGTCACTGATACTCAAAGTGGTTTTAAACAAGAGTATTTTCTGGCTTTACTTGAGTACATTCTTGCCAATTGTGCTTTTACTTTTAAAGAATTTCAAAACATTTGTGATGATCCAAATCTTGTCTTTTATTATTATCATGTGTGCGTGAACAAAAAAATTCTCAGATTCCACAACTGATTTAAAACTCGGAGCTATATGGCTGTTACCACATTGTTCACTAGAGGGCAGTAGTAAACTAACACAACTAATCTTAGAGAAGCGGCAGGAGAAAACTTACCACTGAGGAAATTGTAGATGATGGGATTTGCTGCACTGTTGGCATAAATAAGCCAGTGTGAGAAAGTGAACCATGCATACACAGTCTCTCTGTCGTTGGTTTTCTTGAAAGTCCCAAAAACTCTGCAAGTGAGGAGTGACAGGGAAATTGTTACCAAGTTAATCATATTTTGCATTCACTCTATCCTGAAAGTTCAGTGTTTTGAAGATCCTCAGTTGTTGATAAAGTTTTAAATGCAAACTTGAGCTGAGATAAATAAAAAAAAAAAAGAAATGTGAATATATGTGAAGTGATCTCTGCTGATTTTCTTTGAAATGAGTATCAATTAATGAATCAATCAACTTTTATTTGTAAAGTGCTTAATCACATCAGCAGACATTTCAAAGTGCTTTAACACAAAGAGAAGACACAGAACCCAACTGGACCCCTCTAAAGCAAGCAGAAGCAAAATGCAACAGTGGCCAGGAAAAACCGCTTCATGAGGAAGAAAAGTTGTCAAAAACTCCCAATTCAGGAAGAACCCATGGGACGGACCCAAGACTCTGGAAGGGCTTCCGTCCGTCTAGACCAGTTGGGTGAAATAACAAGAGATAGGACAGGAAGAGGAGAAGAAAGAGAAGAGAGAGAGAGAGAGAGAGAGAGAGAGAGAGAGAGAGAGAGAGAGAGGTCAATAGAGACTCTGACAGTGATCAGTAGAGTTCGGTACAGTGATCAGAAAGTCCTTGATGGGGACGGTCAGACGATGGTCCCATCTCACTCTGGAGTGTAGCGCCACGCTTCTGAGCTGGGCTCTACACTCGTCTTGCTCTTATCACACCTCAAAGACAAGGCAGCGTTGTCAAATTTCTCCACTTTGGAACCAGTTTTCAGGCTCTTAAAACGCCACGCCATGTTGATGATGAGCCAAAAACAACACGGTTACTTGAAATGGCGTTCTTGTGTGAACATGCTCTAAAGCTCGCCAAACATCAAAAAAATCAATTTCTCTGCAGCTTAAGGTACATTGAGTTTATACAAGTGAAAATGGCTCTCTATGTGGAACGTCTCTGTGTAAACGAGGGAAAATGTATCTGTTGACAAAAGGTTTTGCCAATATACGCAAAACAGCATCACGATCTGTCATATTTATGTCAGACTTGTAGTGGCTCTGTCGCTTTGCAAAAATAATACAAATAATGCAAAAAAAAAAAACGAAAAAAAAAACCAGAGAAGACAGGAAACTCAAAACAAACAAGTTTAGGTGTATTCACATGTGTTTTTCCAATCAGGCGTCCTCAGACAGGGCCTGAACTGTACCGTCAGCAGACAGGTGTGACACCGGCTGTGTCCTCTGCTGCCCGTCAGCTTCAAGGTTCCTCGTGATGTGCAGTGAAAGACGGTCTTCTGCATACTTTGGTTGCAACAAACATTTGTCTTACAGTTGCTTTTTTATCATTTCAAACCGGTCTAGCCATTTTCCACTGACAGTTGGTGTAAAAAAAAAAATTTCCATTTTCTGTAACCCCAAGGGAAAATTCTATGTGAGAATCCAAGTAGCAGTTTCTGAAAATACTTGGACCAGCCCATCTGACACCAACAACCATGTTTTTTCTTTCTTCATCTGGCCTTCCAGATAATTTTCAGCAAAAATGTAATCCTATAGATATTATCTCTTGTCATATGACCTGCTATAATTGGAGTTGTTCTCTTGGCAGCTCATTTTGTTTCTTGAATATCCAGCGTGAGCCCTGGCACTGGCATTCCTACAAAGGTTTTGATTTATTCTAGTGTTGTGCTTAAGGTAAAGCTGGCAGGGTGTCCCATATGTTGGTTAATGAAGAAGAACAGGTCCTGCATTAGATCTCGTGAATGTACTGATGGAAATATTGCGGTAGTTTAGAATTACTACGGGTTATAGGGGTAACATTTTTTTGTGGTTTTCCAAACCAGGCATGAATCTAAAAGAAGAAAAAAAAAAGACACAGTGTAGAAATGCTTCACTGACAACAGATTTGCACAAAGGCAGTATATTACTTCATACACCAAAATTAATTTCAGACAACATATCTATACATGTTATCGTACCTTTGTTACTCAAACCACAGAGACTAAACCCCCACAGCAGACGACAGCACGCTTTAGCTTGTTCTGTGTGTTGGTCATCTTCCTCCTATTTCATATTTGTGGTTCTCACTCTTTTCTGTCCTACTGATTGGAGTCTCATTTTCTGATAGATCCACGTCTGAATCTCCCTCAGTGATTCTGTAGAGAAGCCTATAGAGATGCTGTAACGTCGCCACAAAATACAGAAATACACCAACAGGGAAAAAGTCATGAAGCAGACCAGAGACTCCACTCACACGGTGACGTCCACTACAGAAAACAACCAGAAGGTTCTCCGCAGTGGATCTCGGAGCATGCAGCGTTTGCTCTTCTCAATTTCCTCCTGTCGCTAACGATGACACAGGAGGAACAGAAAATTGTGTTTTAAAGCTACAACAAGGACAGCAGCTTCTCTAATCTGCCTTTGCTGTGTTTGGTTAAGTTAGACACCAGGCAGGCGTTTTCAGATTCAATAAATCCATACTTAACTTTCATAAACGTGCTAAATATAAACATGTATACATACCATATGTCTGTATGGCATATGCTGATGCCATTTTGAAAAGAGAGGAGATGAAAAGTTGGGAGTGCCATGGCTCCACACATTTTACGTAAATTTAATAAGCTGTGGTTGTCTTTTCCTGACAACAGGACTTAGCAAGTAAAGTGACAAAGAGGATATAAGTGGTAGCGTTGTTGCAAAACCTGAATGTGCAATACAGTCTACACAAATAAATTACTCAGTCTCGGGACGGTTCGGCAAAGAGTGCCAGTAAATATTCGGTTTGAAGTGCTGATGTGGAAAAACTCTTTGCAGTCTCAAGAGTTACTGAGTCGCTGTGATTTTTCTTCTGAGATACGGATTTTTCTGCTGAGTCATATAATTTAATGGTGAGTTATTAATCGTTTCTGCTGTGTGAAGTGATTCCCACTGGATATGCAATTTACTGCTGAGTCAGGTGATTTACTGTTGAGTCATTACATTTTCTGCTGAGTCATGTGATCTACTGCAGAGTCAGATGATTTTCCACCAGTCATCAAATGTTTCTCCTGAGTCATGTGATTTACTCCTGAGTCGTTGCATTTTTTGCTGAGTCAAGTGATTTACTGCGTTTAGTACGTCTACCTGGGATGAAATTTTAGCTGAGTCATGAAACGTTTGTCCTGAATCATGTCATTTATGGTGCATTTGTGTGATTATTTCTGCAAAGTGCTACAATTTACTAGTCAGTCTAGTTGTTTTTTGCTCAGTGAAGTAATTTACTCATGAGTTATATATGTTTCCCTGCTGCACCATTATAAAGCGTTTCCTCTGCAATGTGGGTCTATTGATGTTCTCAGACTGAAACTATGAAGTCTGGCTCCAGACAGTTGATGGACCCTCTCCAACTGTATTTAAGTTCCTGTGACAGTTCAGCTGTGACCTGCTGCGATAACATCAGATTCCTGCAGTATATCAGCGTCTCTTTATGCCCGATAGGAGTTCACTCCTGCACATAAACTCAGATAAAATCCAGCCCAGTGAAGGCTCACACTGTGTTTATGTAAAAGCCTCCAGAGGGAGAGTCCCCCTCACACCTCTATAAGCACAGAGGCCCAGTCAGTCACATTCAGCTGGCTTGAATTTACAGCCCTCTCGCCCCTGCCTGACGCCTGCGCTGATAAGGATCAAACAGGCTGCAGCAGGATGAGATGTTCCTCTTTCCTCCAACATGAAGAGGAAGCTTTCTGAAACATGAAGCCAGCGGCCGCTCGGTCTGACTTCAGTTCCAAGTCTAACAGCTCCAAACCAAACATTTCACCTGACAGCCTCATTCACAGAGTGAACCCACAAAAACCTTCAAATCCTTCACCTCACACACTAACGCAGCCACACAGACCACAGTGCTGATGTGATTTTACAAATACTAATCAACACTGTTAACGATCTGAAATACAACACTGTGGTGTGACTGAGGTGCAGCTTATACAACAACAACATCCTGCTAGAGGGTCCAATCCGGCTAGGAGGACCTTACACAGCGTTAAAATGACAAATAGGACATTTCCTGCAACGTTTCCATAAACGTCAGACCACAACACTGAGATCAGCACAGAACAGCAAGTAAAGATGCAGTATTTTCTCAAAACATGCAAACTGAATGATGGCAAGGAAGCATCAGGCTTTTACCAACAATAATCTGAGAAGAAACACTGGGATGAAAAGCGGGACTATGCCGCAGGTCGAGTCTTCCTGCAGCTGTCATGATGTCACTTCCTGCCTCACAGAGTTTCTGCTGTTAATTGACAGCTCAGAGGAACAAAGGAAAGAAGGCGGCGGGATGAAGAAGAGCGATGGGAGAGTGTTTGAGACTAGAACAACATAAACTGTCAGAGAGCTCATTGTTCTGCGCTTCGTACAAGGCCATCAAGGCTCTGCAGCCTCATCACACTAAAGAGGCTCTGTCGGTGTTATCGAGGCCTTGGAGCTCCTCCGCATCACAACAAACACGGCTTTGTCTTCTGGCCGACCCACGCCTCAGGCACCTGAATGCATCGTCTTCACTTCTCCTTTTACAACAAATACAACAAAGGCAGAAACACAAGCTCACACTGATTTTTTTCAAACAATGAAAATGATTTACCTTCAGATTGTTCTCTCATACTGAAATACATCATTCCATCTTTTAAATAAATCATCTAAATCTTTAAACCTCCTACGGTCGCATTTCAGCACATCAGGAGCCAGTTAGTCGTTCATGTGTTTTTCTACAAAGAAACAATCATGATCTGTTTGCGAAGTAACATATTTTTTTGCAATAATTTGTAGGAAAATAAAGGTCCTATTACACAACAACGCTTAAAGTGAAAATGCATTATTTTCACTTTTTTTTTTTATTTTTGAAAAGTTCCACATTTGCACAGCAGAATCACTGAAAAATATGTAGTTTTTATAGTTGTGTTGTTTGTCTTTGTAATAAAAGCACACACATACGCAGCAGGGAACAATAAGCTGTGAACATTAACAACGGGAGGACACAGACAGAGTTGGATTGTTATTACCGTGACTGTCAACTATGAAACCATCAAGTCCAGGAGAGTGTGGGACTGGGAGTCCTGACACGCTGGAGGAAGGCCACGGTAGAAACTTTTCTGCACTGAGAGGTGTCAGAGTGTTTCCAGGAAGTTTTCTGAAAAATGGAACAAAAGGCAGTGTTTTCCGAACGTTCTACCTTCCGATCTGTTTTAAAAAAGTTACATTTTCAGTTGCTCCGAACATCATTGTCATCTGAATGGACCCTTAAAACGCGACAAACATTTGACATTTTCACTTGAATTTGTTGTCGTGTAAACAGGCCCTAAGTCTTCTTCTGTCTCTTCAACACATTCTACTGAATAGGAAATATTAACTCCATTATCTTCATGATGCAGCCACATTACTTAACCAATAAAGTTTTTCAAACAATGCTTGATATGTGTCAGAAAAGTATAAATAAAGTATGAATGTATGTCCACAAGCTCACTTTCATCCATACAGTCAATGAGTTGGATGGATATCACACGTCAACATATCTCAAACCAATCAGCTCTCAGAATGTCACATGTATGGAACCTGTAGCCACACAGCACACATGAGACGAGTCTTACTGAAAGATTCAGAGAGCGCGAGAGCAGGTCTGAGACTGAGTGCAGCTTCAATCTGACAGGAAGTCTCAGGCTGAATGTACAGGAGGGAAAAAAAAACAGAGCAGATGGACAAATGAATCTAGTGAAGACAAACTGAGCATGAAGCAACAGACCTGCTGAGAGGGAGCTCCTGTTTTCATCACACCTGCTGGGTTTATGCACACACACATGCATGCGTGTGCGCGCACACACACACACACACACACACACACACACACACACACACTGTGCGGTCTTGTACCTCCTGCTTCAGCCCCATCTGCCTTCCTGATAAATCAGTGACCCTCACCACCCCCACATATATTATTTTCCTTTCTAACAGGCTCCTTGTTGTGAAACTGACCCTCACTGGAT
>OMNM01034932.1:0-12385 GCA_900302745.1 Parablennius parvicornis | reverse complement strand
GGGGGGGGGGGAGTATAAGTGAATATTGTAACTGGTGAGCTGGACTGTGGTTTATGCTACAGCGAAATATTTACTGTACCACTTTGATATTGCAAAAAAAGTGAGACTTAATTAAAAAAATATAGCAATAAATAATAGCGTTGGGTTTGAGGTGAGAAAATAAAGTGAAGAAAGTCGGCTGAGGTGTTTGACGATGGTGTGTGGAGCTTGTGTAGGCATGAGCCAGAGGGTTTTTGGCGAGTTCAAAATGTGTGAAAAGTATAATAAGCGATGACATATGAACGTATCAGTGCATTAGAGTATCTACGTCAGAGTCTCATCTGATGACTATGCAACAGAGTTGATTGTCTTGTCGAAAACTAAGACTGGATTTGATGCTGTGACTGCAAGTTTTAACGTTATTCTGCTGAGAAAACACGAGAAAAGGGAAGGCTGAAGACGAGCAGGTTAAGCAGGTGTTGCGGTGATGAGTTCATCAAAGTAACAGGCAAGACCCAAAGAAAAAGAAAAGGAAAAAGACAATAAAAGCTTTTAAAATATTGGTATAAAATCACTCTTGTAATTTTTTTTAAACACTATCACTATATACTTGGAGCACTAATCAAGCTTCTAAAAAAGGTGCTTCTTGTATCAACTACAAAGCATTGCATTGTCTCAGGATGTGTTCAAAAGAACTGCAGGCAACATTAATAATATAACAATAAAATTTAAAGGCTTCATTCGAGTAGATTTCAGTGAGAGTGAAGCACTTTGCTTCCTTCTCAGTGAAAGCACTTCATCATAAATAAAAGTAATGGATGAATTCCAAATTCAAACTCACAGGACAAACCAAATATGAGTATAGTGGCATGGGAGTAGAAGTATAAATGCTGTTGGAGCGAGTGCAAACAGCTCACAATGCTCCGAATGTAATCCAGCGCTAAGGATACTCCTTCCAAACACTTCCCCTCTTTCTCTATTGGTTTCTAAAAAGTTTTCCCATCTTCTTTTCTAACAAAAACAAAGCCTAGGATTGCAAAAAAGTAAATTCTAGAAAATATCTGTTTCTTACATACAGTACGATACAAAAAATTAAAGAGGTCTAGGACAGCGTCATAGCTGTGGTAAAACTCGAGCTCAGGATTTCAAGGAAGACGTCCACATCAGAAGCTTGTCTCAAAAAGCTCCCAGGTGTGCTGTGGCTTTCTTCTCTGCGGGGTCCCGTGTGGTTTTTCTTTTTCGGTGGATCGGTCTTCTAATTCGTAGCAGGGAGGATATGATCTAAGCGAGAGGGAAATTCTCCTTAAACACACCGGTAACTGTCTCTGTAAGAGCATGGGCACTTCATAAAAACACACAAAAAATGAAACACCGCCAAAAAATCTGGCAAGGCTGAGAGGAAGCGGAACCGAGGAATGCGGGATTTTAACGGGACGGAGCGGACGGTGAGGCGCTCATCCACGTGCTAAACTTTACCTTGTAAGAAGATGGGTGGGTTGGGTGGTCGGCGGCTGTAAAAGGTGAAATAAAGAGACACAGCTTCAGTACAAGTGGGAATGGAGAGGAGTTTTCCTGAGTGCAAAAAAACTTGAAGTAGTACCGGTGGGCGTGTCTGAACAAAGCGGACAAGGAGCGGGCGAGGTGGAGAGCAGCGCACGCTTTGGAACCATAAACATAAAAGCAATTTTTTTTTTTTTTTTTTTTAAAAACAGACAGATTTCACAAAAAACCCAGAAAATATTCTATAAATAAGAATCTGTCATTACTAAGAAGAAACAGTTCATCAGAGGCGGTCCATGAACTGCTATGTGTCTGAGGATTTCCCCTTTTCTACCTCTTCCTCCTCTTGCTCCGCCTCCTCTGCCTCTTCCTCCTCTGCTACCTCTTCCTCCACAACACACGGTTGTGTGAAGGGCATTTCCCCTTCTTCTACCGTGCCCTCCTCCTCCTCCTCCTCCTCCTCTTCGTCCTCCCCCACCTGTTCGTCCAAAGGGACCTCTGTTGATTCAGAGTCCTGTGTACAAAGTGTTTTAGAATCAGTACAGCTGTTTTCCTCCTCCTCTTCCTCCTCCTCCTCCTCCTCGGGTTGGCTGCCGCTGTCTTTCTCAGTGTCCGACTCCCCGTCCTCTTCCAAGGTGAGCTCGAACTGGAACTTGTCCCCTCCTGGGGGCCGAGTGCCGTCCTCGGGCTCGTCCAACGCGGGGGAGGGGCTTTGGGGGATGGTGCTTTGGTACCACTCTCTGTTGTCTTCCAACGTGTCCAGGATGTCCTGCGCATCCGGGTGGACCAGGTCCGCCCACGTCTCCCACAGAGGGTGGACGATATAGTCTATGAAGCCAACCTGCAGGTCACATGAGAGTAAATTACAAGGTGCTCAGTGTTTGTGTGCACAACACGCAAGTTCTCACAGTGGACACACGGGTCAAAACTGCTGATAAAGGAACTGATTCTATAGAACTCAGTGGACAAATATGTATTGTGGCCAGTTCATCACAGAAGCACAATTGCATAAATGGCTATATATATTATTTGAAGAGATAAGTGTTTTTTTTTTTAGTTTGTAGAAACCAATAATGGCCATGGGTTTTTGAATCAATGTTCTTATATAGCTTGAAATGTTTTAGTTTATATGTAGCGAGTGTTGAAACAATGTCTGCAAAATAACATCAATGAAAAATTCATTTGTTTTTAGCAATTTCAAAGCCTAGATTACACCTACTTCCTTTAGCTTTATCCTCTGTTACTAAGAGCTTCTTTAATATACTTTTGCTTCTTGAGTCTTCCTAATGGGTTATTCTTTTTCAGCCAATTCATTCTATAACCTTGTTTTTAGGAATTGGAATTTATTTCTGTGTTTTGGTCTTTTGAACTTTGGCTTGAGTGAAAGTAAAAAAGCAGCCCAAAATGAACAATTTGAATAAATGTTTCTGATTCGGACAATTTAATTCAGTGTGGAAGGTGAGTGAGACTGCGCCCAGTAATATTACTCTCTCTTGTCAATGTCAATCAATTCTCTGTGGTCAGGCCTTACCGTCTAATCCAAGTCACCCCAATTCTTTATTCTTATATACCTTAGTTTGTGTTTGTTTTATATTGTCAGGCAAGCTTGTAAAGCCTTATCTGGTTCAATGATAATAAATTCGATTATATTGTAATAATGTCTACTGAAGCATTTGTTGCATTTAAAATGTGATGATGCCATCACCTCCCTGTGTATACAAATATGCGTCGGCATTTTTGACGAGCCTTCTGGTTGATCCTCTCCAGGTAATGTTACATTTTCATTGCCTGTGTAACATTAGCTTTAAAAATATACATTTCTATTAATTGTTGTTTTAATTGACTGATTCATGAGGCTTGCTATATGATTAGATGG
Organism: Parablennius parvicornis; assembly: GCA_900302745.1. Taxonomy (NCBI): domain Eukaryota; kingdom Metazoa; phylum Chordata; class Actinopteri; order Blenniiformes; family Blenniidae; genus Parablennius; species Parablennius parvicornis. Next base: position 9,030 of record OMNM01034932.1, on the reverse strand, counting down.
TCATCTTGCCTGTATTCTGTTTTTTACCTGGCTCTTTTCTACTGAGGCGTTGTGTTTGTCACACATGGGGCTGATCTCCATTCCCCTCTCCCTCTCTCGGTCTCCCTGGCTGAAGAACTCCTCCATGATGCGGTCCGTCCATTGTCGGTACAGCTGCAGGGGTTTGGTGGGGTTGCTCAGGTCTGCACAGTGCACCATGTTCTGGAGAACCTGCATCAAGCCAGCACAGTGTGAAAAAAAACAAACAACTAAATAAACCCACAGCAACCAGGCAGCATATGTTTCCTACTACAGAGGCTGCAGGAGAACATCCCATAATAGTTTCACCTGTATCCGGTCTGAGTAGTTGTCCAGCAGCAAGACACCAGAGCTTGTCACCTTCTTGGTTTCCACCATAGTTTTCAAATCAGCCAATAGATTCATGTGCTTGGACATGTCTGTTGCTAGCACCTTTGAACACAGAGAAGAATTAAATTACAGTATGATATATCATATGTCCAAAGCAATTCAAACACTCAAACTTCAGCAAGGAGACTTCATCATTTTCCACTTACAATGTCAATGACCATCTTTCGCAGTGATTGTCTTTGTTTTTTGGTCAAGTTTTGGAAGATGTCACAGTTCTCCTCCTGCAGGAGCTTGAAACCGACTGCTAGGTGGTGGTTCTCCAACACAGATGAGTCATTGTACATTAACGCCAGCTCTGAATCTGCAGGAAAGTAAGGTGGAACATTTTACACTTTAAGTTATATTATACTTTTTTCTTTTTACATATACAATCTGAATACCAACCTTGAAAAAGCAGTAAAAAAAACATTGGACTGTTTTCTGTTTCTTTCTTTCTGTTACATGCCAATATCAATTAATTATATTGTACCTGATCATGCAACAGTGAGTGAAATTCAAAATATATGACGGACACAAAGCATCAAGCACAGACTGTGTTATCTACCAAAATATATTTATCTTAACTTTAGAATTTAGTCCTTTTTGAGGTGGAGTAGAGGTTCGTTGATAACTGGGTGCTCTTTTTTCCTCTGTGCTTTCATGTGCTTTTTAAAAATCTCAGTCTGATGACATGATTGATGACAAATATTTTGATGTATCCCATTTCTGTTGGCTACAGTTTTGTGTAGAAGCATGCATAAAAATTGTATTAAAAAAAAAAAAAAATGCTGATTAAGTTTAGTGAAACTAGTTGAAACATATAAAGGCATAGCCATAAACTAGAGCTTTAAAATGTCTTGCTCTGTCTAACACAATGTGCATGCACACACATTAAAACAGATTAAGAGGGAATGCCAAAGGGACAAATTGATTGGATTGAATGTGTGTTGTTCAGCATGTGTCACACACGCCTTGCTTCAGAACGCCGCAGCTTGTTTTCCCGCTGAGAGATCCCACACTCTGGGTCACCTAAGAGGTCCTCCAGCTGTACTTAGATTTTCCATTAAGATGCATTAGTCTTGGATACAGTGGAACAGAGCAGCAGCGAGGGAGAAAGGGGATCCGGCTCTGTCGCTCTGAGAGGAGATCAGTGTGGCGACTCCAAACTGAGATGACTCACGCTGCCTATACAGCAGGGATTCCCCATTTGGGAAGCACGACACATGTTGTGTGTTAGGTGAATGAGTGTGCACTGGACAAAGTGATACCCAGCGGATATACATTTTTTTCCTCCAAACCAGCAAATGTAGGTGATATTTGTGGCTCCTGCAGCCATGAGGCAGTGAGTCAGTTAAAGCCATTTAGTGACTCGCTCCAGGATCCAGCTATTAACACCAAACCATGAACCTTGTAAGTGTAGTTAAAAGCTTCATATCACTCTCTACCCTGGGTGCTGTTTAGTCACATAGACATCTTTTTGTGTGTTTGTATCTCATTATTTCTGCCCTTCGTTTTTAACAACGGCTGGTTCAGGAATACAGAAACAAGATCATAGAAATGAAGAAGAGAGAAACCAAAGCTGAAAATGGGGCACGCTACAAAAATAAGATAATTTAAAAACAATGAGAAGACTTAACTATCTTAATTATAAAATACTTTTGCATCAAAGCATTAGCATTTCTTTACATTTGTCAGGAATATTAATTAACACAAATTAATTTGTTGACTTTAAACTGACAGATGTGTAAACTTGACACTTACTCTGTTTTTTCCATTTGCTTTTACAGAATTTGACTCACTGTCTACTTGTAAAAATGGGATGAGTACCAAACTCAGTAAAATTAATAACGATACAGATGTGGGATAGAGGCGACAGTTCTTATATATAATGCATATTGGGAATGTTTGCATTTAATAGTCGCGACATTATTCCAATGTGAATTTACAATTAGTTATTTATTGTAAATTAGACAGCGGCAGCAGATTTCCCACCCAAATGACAACCATAAACACTTCCCTCTGTAGTGTGGTCAACAACACCTTGATTCGAGGAGGATGTTTTCCACTGATGACTGAACAATGTTGTGTCCCACAGAAACTCAAACACCGAGGCCAATATCGATCGCCTCTTTGAACTCCTCAGACTTGGAGTCACATGTTTAAGCCTCTACACGTGACTGTGTGAAAACATGGGGGCGAACACGGACTTGTGTACCATACGTTTGAATCCATGTCTCTCTGCTTCTCCTGCCGGTATGTATCCAAATTTAATTCACACACGAAAGCAGTGAAGAAGAATCACTGTAATGCCGGAGTGAGTGTGTGTGTTGGTGTGTAAGTGAAAAAAGAGGATACAGCGTGCATATTCCCACCTGGGGTTCAGACTGTGACAGTGTGTGTGTGAGGCGCTGACATAGCTGTGAACACCGTGCTGTTTTTAGACTCACTGGTGTTGATGAGGAACTGGTTCGAAACTCCGGGATGGTCCACATCGTGAATTGCACTGGCAAAGATGGCAGCTAGGATCTCGAGGTCTGTGAACACGGCCTAGAACAAAGAAGAAGGCGCCGGTTGAACGAAAGTGGAGGATACTGATGAGCGAGAATCAACCAGCTGGATAAAAATAACTTTTGAAGTAAGAGCAATTGATTGGACTCTGAGTTTGAAGTTGATTGTGGACTGGATGAACGTCTGTGGCCCCGTGTGTTTGTTTTGCTCTCTGAATCACCTCGAGGGCGGGGGTGGATAGCAGCACGTGAGTCGACTGGGTGACGTCAGCAGCATGGATGTTGTTATGGTAGGCCACATCGCCATGATAATGGTCTTCTAAGGTCATCAGGTATGTTATAAAGGTGTCAAGTGGAATTTTAAATGTTTTTAACAAGTCCCTCTCCTGCAAAAAGAGAAGTGACAACAAAAAAAAAAAAGAGTCAAGGATAGTCAAGGAAATCTGGGATTTTGGTAAATTGACTGTTGTTAAGAAAAAAAATCTTTACCTGAAATATTGTGTACATCATGACTGTCAGTGGCCGATTCCCAGAAAATTCTGAGATTTTAAAAACGTTAAGGCCCCATTTATTCACATGCTCCAACTCCTGGAAGAAAAAAAAAAAAAAAGTTAAATATAACCACATATTTGAATATGTTAAGTACTTATGTGAGTGAGGGACATGTGGACATTTTTTGTCTGGACACACAAAGGCACCTTAGCAAGCTCGTCCTCTGTCTCAGTCTTGACCCCAAATCGGGGGATATTCGAGTTTGTGAGGCTGGAGGAGTGTTGCAGCTTTTTCACTCCGCTGATCTGAGACATGGGCTTGTTCTTCTTCTCCTTCTCTTTCTGCGTCTGAGGGGACGGCATCTCCACTTCGTGTTGCTTGTCTGGAGAGACGCAATAACACAGAAAAGGACAGTAAATACCAGGATACTCGCCATTTATGTCCGGTTGGGGATGATTTGTGTCAATCCTTGCACAGCGAGTGCCGCCACTCACCCAGGAAGGTGCTGGAGATGAACTCAGACACCTGGTTCCCAGAGCGGCTCATCTCGGACAGGTGAGTCAGCTCCCGGTTCAACATCCTTTTGAACTGAAGAATAAGAATACGCACAGAGATAATGAGCATGAGTGTGTTTTTACATCTGATCCTCAAAGGTCATTGAAACTTTTTTTTAAATGTTATCATGTACCAAAATGAAGTTAAAGAGTTTGCGAAAGAAATATGTATCTGATGAAATCACAAATATTCCTAAAATATATTTTTCAATCATAACAATTGAGGTCAATGAAGAAAGAGAAGAATGGCTTGACCGATTTTTGTTGCAATGCCGACGACAGAGTCAACCAACAGATTTATGAAATCACAGATGTTGCTCCCATGAATGCCACTTTTACCTCAAGACACACACACACACACTCAAGGTCACAGGACGGTGCTGCAACAGATTTAGGTAATCAATGACCCACTTACCCCATTTTTACCCTATTTTCTGTCACTTTTATTTTCCCCTGCCACCCTGCCCGTCTGTCTGTCTTCCTAGCTCTCAGCCTCTCTCGGCCCGTTTTCTTATTTGCTCTTCACTTGTATGTGTCTAATTGAGGTGGCAGACCCAAATTCAGCTCTTGCCTTTGATTAAAAGACCCAAATTAGTGATGTGGTGGAGAACACTTGAAATCGGGGATTCTCCAGAGAGGCTGCATAACAATTTAGTCATAAAACAGCCAACCTTCAGCAAAGTCGCTACATAAAGTATTCTTCTTGAGTTTTTGGGTCCACAATCATTTTTATTTTGTGTCAATACTGATTCCCAAAAAAGAATGAATTTAAATGGAGACCTGGAAGGCAGGGCCATCCGATGAGTCTTTTATATGACAAGCAAGTCAGGTAGAGCTGTTTATTCATACAGCCCAATCGACACAATAACATTCAGGTGGTAAAAATGAAGATATTTACAGAATCCTTTGCATGAAGAAAAAGAAAAGCCTCATCATGTCATAAAATTGTGGTCAATTCTACTACCACGGGACTACTGACCTAAAATAATAAATCTATATTCCATGTAAATGGAGCAATTGTGGCTTTAAAGACATGAAACGACATTGTTTCCTGCATTACATGTTGAGTGACAATTTTTTAATGTTTAAGTCTAAATCTAAACAAAGAAGCTAATCGCTAATACTGTACATTTTCTGTACATTACACCCAGCTATCGGTTGAACCTTCGTCCAAACGCCATCCGCTCTTCCCATCAGAGGCAGATCAAAACAGAACACAGCCCAGAAATGTCACACCTTTAAGGCACCGTTCCATGGCAGACATATTGAGGAGCTATATATAGGCCAGGCTTTCTATTTCTATTCATATATCATCCACATATATGTGGATATCCACATATATCTAAAGAATCCAGAATAATCCCAAACAAACAAAAAAAAAAACCTAACAATTTGGAGATGAATTTAGGTCACTGCATTTAAGTATAACATAATCAGTAAGCATGAACTAACCAGAGATTGCCGCTTACCTTTATATATCCCCAGGATACAGAAAGCAAATAATTTGCTTCAGGCATTTTGACAGAATCAACAAAATTGATGCAGGAAGAGAAAGGTCCAGGTGTATTGCCCAGAATACAGTTCAGCCGATGAAAGCACTAGTCAGCCAGTAAAACCAAAGCAATCCTTAGTTCTCGTCAGTAAAACACCTTTAACCTGAGGAGCCTTCAGAGATCGCATCAAGGTAAATCAGCTGGACAGAGTCTTTAAGTCAAGTGACATGTTTCTGTCCGGCGAGCGTCCACAGTGTCGAGCTGATGCCCCAGAAAGCAGCAAAAAGAAGCAGAATCTGACGGAGAAGCAGTGGGGACCAGGCGCCCCAAAGATCCACTGAGAGCATATTGTAACCACACACACACACACACAAAAAAACACACACAAGCAGTCAGAGACAGGGGGACACACTGCTGAGGCAGTGAATAATTGATGATGGTGCTGATGCCTGCTATGTGCCAAAGCCCCAGGACAGCAAAAAATTGTCTATCAACAGCTTTCAAACAGGGCTGGCTGCCTGACTGACTGCCTCCTCCTCCTTCTTCTGTCACACAAGCTCCCATGTGAAGAGCACAGGCTGCTCCTCTCGCAGTGTCACGCAGCAGCAGCAAATCAGAGCTCAGACAGTGTGAGCTCTGTCTCCACCTCTGATTGGCTGGGATCGGGAACAGGCTCGAGACCACCCGCTGTGTGATTGGCTGGAATGGAAGTCAGTGGAAACTCTAACCCTTCCTCTCTCCTTTAATTCCTGCAGTGCAGTGGGATGTGCACTACGTGTCTGTATACAATACATAGAGTACATATTCGTGGGTGTGCATGACACACACTGAGTACGTGTGTGTGTGCGCATGTGTGTCACCTTCTCACCTTCTGTACAACATATTCAACAAGCGCAAGTTACCTCATCCAGGGTGATGCAGTAGTGAAAAACTGAGGTCACCTTCCATCCCGGTATTCATGGGAGGTGAGTCACAGTAACATCACTGATGAGATGATGTGAATAGATTTAAAAGAAAAAAAAAATTACAAAAATACAAAACAAAACAAAAAAACACATCAATCCCACAAAAAGAATGAGCGTCACAATTAGCTGAAGTGGGCTCAGCAGGATGGAAAATGAAAGCGTTGTGTCCACACAGGTTGCCGTGTGTCTCGCTGAGCTCAATAGGCTGTCACTTTAGTTGAAAGAGAAGGATCACATATTTAACTGAAAGAGGGGTTTTAATTTTTCCCTCAATAGGACGACTGAAGATCCTCTAATAAACACATGAATAATAGTATTGTCATTTCATGTAATCATTCTGATGGCCAATACTTGATGATTCGATTATCTCCAGTCATAAACTCAGATATTCCATCAGGTACAACACACAGAAACTCATCCAAGAAAAAAAGAAAAAAAAGCATTCTCAAGACAAATAATTGACAATGAAACCGTTCAAATAAAATAAATTAAAATCATAATGAACGCAATAAGACACATTAGATACATGCTTAAAATATCAGAGACTTGATTTGATATTTCACACTAGTCAAACACTGCAGAGTACCAGAACTAACAGGATTAGTAATTGGTGAACTATAGTAAATATGATTACAAGTACAGGAACTTTTACAATATTTAAGGGGAAATTTGCCAACTTCCAAAAATTGTCCAAATATAATTGAAACCCATTGATAAAAACACATCACAGATTCCTCAGCTAATCAAATTTAACAGAGCTGTGGTATGTAGCTCTTGTTTAAATATACTGTAATTTCCGGACTATTAGGCGCACCTGACTATAAGCCACATCGACCTAATTTAATAGGAAAAAAATAACTATGCGATCAGGCTGCATCCGACTATAAGCGCAGGTGTCCATGTTGTAACAGGGCAGGAATTTCACTGTGGGAACATGGGGATTGCTCATATTTTCATCAATTCCCGCAAATCTGTCTTTCAGAGTGCTGGAAATTCCTGCACACATCGCTGTGTTGTGCACATTCTCCGCCTGCAGCAAAGCCCGCAGACAGACAGACAGACAGACAGACAGACAGACAGACAGACAGAGAGATACACAATCACAGAGGGTTTTATCTCTGTTGATAAAGTATTTTATCGGATATTTGCTGATAGTGATTCTGAGGAGAAACATTTCTCAGCCATGGAGTGCAACTGAGCGGCGTTACGTGAACGCGCCATTTACGGCCGTCAGCTGCTCGAGTTCCGGACTACGGAGCTCACAAAGACCAGAAATATCACTTTTAGGGCAAGTTTTGGAGAAGCAGATGCGCTAAAAACAGCATGTATCTACATGCGGAAGTAGAATCTTACATTCTGCACTGAATTCTACAGGGTTTAATGTACTGATGATAGAATGTATCAACAATAGAAAATTACACTAGGAAACACAGGGACAAATGTAAATTTAAAAATGTACATATAAAATATACTGTGAGAGCTGAAGTCAAAATCCTACATATAGAGGTGAATGCAACATGACAATATAACATATTTTATAATAACAAATATCTCAGGTCTTGATGTTCTTTATTTGTAAATGGTAACCAACAATATAATTGTCAATGCAGAATTTTGATCACAGGCTCTTACGTTTATAAATCTGAGTGTTTCAACGGGGCACACTCTGTTCTCCTCCTTTCTGTGATCAGGGGGCCACAAGGATTGAAAAGGGACCAAACGTGTCTCTGCTTATTTTACACCCCAACTCTGCAGCCAGCCCGCCACTGCCAGTAATTTACAGCTACACTGGAGCAGATGTGACCACCAGCTAACTGAGGTCCAGTGACTTTGATTGACTAGGAGCCAAGCAGGCTGGCACAAGCCTTACACACACACACACACACAGTTTACTCCCAGCTGGAGCATATACACAAATATCACACCCACAGACTGTCCTTCTAACCACACAAACTCCCCCCTATCTGTCTCTCTCTCACACACACAGACACACACAGACACACACACACACACACAAAGTGATAGCTTAGTCGAAAGGTGTAAAAACAAACTATTGGGTAAAAATTGGAAAGTGTCACACCAAGCTTAGCTGTGACTTGTGTGTAATTTGTTTCTCGGTCGAGTAACCAAAAATATCGACTCCCTGCTGTATATAGCCCACAACACCTCCAGATCTCTGTTGCATTTGCTTCTTTTTCTCACACATTTATTCCGGCCGCAGACGCCCCCTCTCTACAGAGTACAGGGAGAGCAGAGCACGCTCATCGCAGCTCCAGTTTTCAATGAATGTACAGCCAGCTGTGAGAAACAATGCCCCTGTTCATTCATGAACTACAGAAAACACTTACAAGAACATCCATTCGTAGAAAACTAAAAAAAAACTACCAGAAACCAGAGAGATACAGTCGTTATTGGATTCAGGACTCGTTCAATAGGTCTATTCGATCACAGACCAAATTTAACCAACTCAGTACTATCCAAACCAAACAGTAATAATTAACAAGTACAAGATGTTGAAAGTTATTGTGTAAAAAAAAAAGAAAAGAAAAAAAGGCAGTTTTAAGCAAGAAAGGACACCAGACCAGAATGAGACGAGATATTTGGGTTATTGACTGACCACTGATAAGATTTT
>OMNM01034926.1:12326-23966 GCA_900302745.1 Parablennius parvicornis | reverse complement strand
GGCCCTGTGAGCCACTGAGCAACGTCATGGTCCTTCTACGTCACCAGAGACTGTTCACCGTTCTCTCAGTTCAGACTGACGGAGGTGGTGAAGCTGGACGGACTGTGATCAGTCTGTTAATGAAACACTTCCTGTTTCACAGATTAAAGAATCAACTGGTGCTGTGTCTTTAAATCTGAAGCCTTGGTGAGTGTCACCCCCTGCTGGAACCACGGTTTGAATCCCTCCTCTGATCTGCCTCTCTTCTCCTCCTCTGGCTCTGGTTCTGCAGGTTCTGAACTGAACTTCTTAAAACTGCCACAGTCAGTAAAAGTTTGGATCATATTTGTGTTGAAAATAGAAAAAACTCAAAGCTTCAGTTTTGAACAAACATTTTTTCCTTCTTGAGGAAAACTGGGTGAAAAAAAAACTCACTTTTGTTTTGATGAACTTGAAAATCTGGAAAGGGGAAAAAAACACAAAAAAAAAAAACCTTGGACATGTTGAAACAATTGAGTTTGTTCGCTGGCCGACGAAACTTGTTCCAAACTCTCCAGTTTTTCTTTCCTGCAGAAGATTGTCACTGAGGTGAAAGTCTGGAGCAGCTTCCAGAAGCTTCTTCTCGTGTTTCCTGAACTCCATGATCATTTGGAGGTTTTCTTCAACCGTCAGACTCTGATCCAAGAGTGAACAACGGCACCAACTAGTGGCCGAGTCTGGTAACTACATCCTAGTTTGAGTGAAAACAGACGTCATTTCCAAAACGTTGCCGTGTAAACACAAGACTTCTGAAACAAAACGCACAAACCACGCATTTTCGTTTGCGACGTTGTCGTAGAAATGTGAAACTTTTCAGATTTTTTCATCGTCATGGAAACGAGGCCCGATTCTGATCCATCCTCACAATTTGTTCACAATTGTCAGATTTTTTTTTTTCTTTTTACTTTTGTTGTGGGAAATTTAAAGGAAACAAAAAAATCCAGCTTCGGCTAAGTTTACTAAGTTTATTCTCACGGTGGCGGCGGCGGTGGCGTCGTTGTCGTTCTGCACCTGAGAGCTGGAGTCGCCGCGTTCTGGACGTCTGACAAGAGCTAAAATAAACGTCATTTATCTCCTAGGGCGCCGCGCTCGCTCCAAAACTTCCTCCCTCGGTTTGTCTAATCACTCGCCGCACTTTGTTCCGGACTCCTGCAGAGATAAGTTCTGCAGCAGCTGCTACTTTTCACTGTGGAGCAGGAGGAGACGAGACGCCGCACACCTGGGCGGCCATTGAAGGAGATCCGCGCTCCGTGTGATGAATCCTCGGACGACCTGCTCGTGCTGATAAACAGCAGCACACAGGAAACGCGCCGTCGACCGCCGGCCCGCTCGCAGCCTCCATCTGTTGCCACTTTTCAAAAGAGCGGCTGAAAACAGGTTTGTGTAATTTGGCATGTTCTTTCAAATGGAAATAATCCGCCTGTTTTCCTTTTCGGAGGGAGGCTCCCCCTCTGTCCTGGCTTTCAAGGTAAGATTAAGAGGACGTTTTTATCGCCTGGGATTTAGCTCGCTCTTCCTCTGGTGATTTCGCCGCCTTCGCTCGGCCTGTTTGAAAAACACAGAAGGCTCCAGAACGCCGCCGTCAACCTCCGAGAGGAGAAACCGCCAGTGACCAGAAAACAGGTCTTATCCAAAGAGAAAGAAATGAATAAAGTCCGATTGCTGAGATGTGGCCCCAAAAAACAAAATCTGAATGAAGAAACGGCGCCTTCAGATTCTCACATGAAAGGAAACGTGGCGGGATGTGAGCAGAGTTCACAGCCAATCAATGGACCGCATTTTAAAACACAGTGGAAACTCCTCTTGTTTTAAACCCAGTGAGATGGAGCAGATTCTAAATGCTACAAGTTTCCTTCAACCCACAAAATATTGTTCTTTTTTGTTTTTTTTCAAAGTGCTGGCTTGAAACGAGGACGAACAGATTGTTGCTCTGTGGCGGCGTCCAAATGACCAGCAGCGCAAACACGAGCAGGTCAAACCGTGTGTGTGTGTGTGTGTGTGTGTGTGTGCATGTGCGTGTGTGTGTGTGTGTGCACATGCACCATAAAAACTCATCAATTTTTTTTTTTTAAGTTTCACGTTTATGCAGCAACATTTTGGGGGAAATGACCAAAAATACTAATAAAATGAAATGATGGAGTTAGCATGTTGGGCCACTAGTTGGTGCTGTTGTTTTGGGTTTTTTTTATGATGAGACCACACACACACACACACACACACACACACATACACACACGTAAAGACTGAGCATGAGCAATTCGGGTTTTTTTTCCCTCTTTTTTTTCCTTGTTTTTTCTTTTTTTCTTTTTTCCTTTAATGCATCCTTCAGTTCCACCTTGTGTGTGTGTGTGTGTGTGTGTGTGTGTGTGTGTGTGTGTGTGTGTCAGACTTGGACTTGATTCTTTCTAATTGATGTGTAAACAGAAGTTGCTTTGAAGTGTGTGTGTGTGTGTGGGTGGCACCAACTGTATCTGAAAGTGTGATGTCAGGCTCCCTCGGGCCAGGCAGCGCGCTGGCTCTGCTGGTTCACTGGAGATGGTTCATGTGGGGAGATAAACTGCACACACACTCGCACAGATGCCTCCCTCGAGTCCACGTCCCATTCCCCTGAGCGGGATGTGATGGCCTTTTCCACCCCAAAGGAGCGGCGGGGACGGTGGGGGCGTCGCCTCATCCAAGCCCTTATCTCTGCAGCTTTTAATTAACTGTCAGGTGTTTAGTCTGTGCCCCGTCATCCCTGCCTTTTTCAAGCCAGGGCAAGGGTGATTAGACGCACAATGGCAGCACTGTGATGCTTTAATCCTCGTCTTGAATGCAGTTCACGATGCACAATAACCTGTGTTTTGGATCAGCAGCAGCACGATGCTTCACTTCAGTGTTCACCGAGTCTTTCTGTGACGAGCCGTGCATCCAAATTTCCTGTGTCGGAAGGATGAGCATCGTAAAATCAAGATGCACCACCTATCAAAGCTAATCTGGTAATAATATTGTTAAACCTGATTTAAAAACTTTTTTCAAACTAAATTTGCCATTTGCATGTTCATCAAGAAACAGGACTTGAGTTTATGAAAAAGAGCTCTATTAAGGTGGAATTGGCTGATTAAGGAGTGCATCAGGAAGTCGAAGTTATACAGAAAATACAACTAGGTCAGAAAGTAGCTTCCAAACGGTTAGTCTTCATAATGAAACGACCCATTTTTGTATAAAGGTGTAGTTCTTTATTAACCTTCAAACAACAATGTAGCTGAATTTAAGAGATATCATCAGAAGGGGTTGATACACTCAAGATGTTCAGGCCTTGTTTACAGAGCAATGTTTTCAAGTCAAGATGCTAAACTCTCCGTTTACACAACAACAGTTTTCGGAGCCACTGAAAACTGAACTTTTGGAAAATGGCACCCAAGGTGGAATGTTTGTAAAACACACTGTAAACTGGTGAAAACACAACTTTCTGGAAACACTCAGGCTTTGTTTCTGTTTGCTTCGTTTGTAGATGGTGGAATCGCAGCTACTGTGCACTATGGTCATGCTACACAGTTCTTCTGCACATGTACGGGTAGATGGACAATAACAACGCCTCCAGAGTACTCTGACTTCGAGTCCACATTCTCACGGGACTTGGTAGTTTTATAGTAGTCACTGTAATTACAATTCAACTTGGTTGTCTGTCCATACGAATGTCTGTGTACTCGCCATTGTTAATATTTATAGTGTATTTTTCTCTGTGTGCATGTGTGTGAGGTTTCATTACAAAAAACAAACAGCGCTCACTAGTGGCCCAACATTAAAACAATATTGTTGTCAGCATCTCAGTCGTTTTTGTTGTGTAAACCAAGCCTCAATTTCTAACGGCCCGCCTCCTGTGCTGTGTGTGTATCGGCATATAACCATCCACCAACAAAGGCCTAACCCTAATTTAAGAGCAACTAATGCACAGACATGCTCAAGTACGTTTGCAGCTTACGTCAGAGAGACGACAAATGAGCCAAGCGCATTACGGAGCTATTTGAGTGAAAGTTGACAGATTTGTGCCACGGTGAAAGAAACCCAAACAAACAAGCCTGTTTTCCGTTTTGTACTTCTCGCCAGTAACCCTGTATGACTTCAGATGCATCGCTCCGAGGAGTTTGCTCTCCGGCAGTTTATTTACCTCCACTGCAGCCGCGTGTCAGTTGTGCGAGGCTTTAGCTGAAAGGGCTGGCCTCGGGTTTGAGGAGGACTCCGTTTGACTAGTGTTCAGTTGTTGCCCCGAGGGCAAACAGTGGCAGCAGTTTGCAGCCGGCTCTTGCCAAAGACTTCAACAATACAGTACACGTAGTGATGCAGAGGCCACAATCTTGATAAATTACAACTCTCCGGCTGAAACGTCTGCAGTTGCCACTGCATAATTATGTGTAAAATATAGTTACTCACCACCCTCTGAACACAGAGTTATTGCTTTAAAGAGCCTAATTAGGCCCAACTTGAAAATTGGTTACTGGTGAGATCTCGAACACGCCACCCACGCACACACGCACACACGCACACATACACACACACACGCACATTAACAGTGCAGACATAACATGCCCCGTAGCGACCCGGCGCTTCCAGTCTCCGTGGCGAGCAGGGAGGAGAGAGGGCAGCACCCTTTTCGGAGGGTTTTCTCCTCCACGCCTACGACGTCTTTGTTTTCTCACATAATGATTTCCTTTTGGGTCACCTCTCCAGCCTTTCAGGGCAGTGAAAGTGGATCTGTCCAGGGCCTCTCCATTACATAGCCCATCAGATAGGGAGCGTTAGATAAGTCCCCCCTGTATAATAAATGTCTCATATTTGATCTTCACAGGTGGGAGCGATCTCACAACACTGTAGCCAGACTGCCTCTCCCGGGACAGCTTGCACAAACACCTGCTCTTTCGGGAGGAAAAGACACGTCTACGTGCCTTTTCACATACTCCACGCCATACGAACAAGGGGAGGTGGGGGAGATAAATAAAAGAAGCAGCACACCCTCGTGTTGCCATTTCCTGTGACTCTACACTTTTGGTGTGTGCGAAGGTGAAAGGTTAACATACCGGCGCTCATTCAGCCCGATCGACCTTTTCAGGAAGCTTTATGATGCGAATCGTAAACGAGTTAAGCCCCAGCTCAGAGCCCTCTCGCCGTGCCTCGCCTCCTTACAGTGTGCTGCCCTGTACAGGTTCAAAGTTCAGACGCGGGGCCCGGCAAATCATTGACTCGCTGAAACGACACCATTTTAATGGAGGGAAAATGTGCCCGGGAATTTGAAAAATATTAGAAGACATAAGAGGGGCTGAGGGTGGGGGGTGTTGTCTTGGGAATGCACAAGTGATCATAAATACAGAGGAAAGTAAATAGTGGAGGCAGAGTGTCAGGCTGCCTTGTTAGCACGTATAGTATTGCAGCGGCTGTGATCTGAATGGGAGGCATCGGAGACATGGGAGGCAACCCTAGCTGTGAGTTATGTTTCCCGAGCTGCACGGGTATGCACTGTGTTTCCTCCTTAGCATTCACCAACAGTCAAAGCGGCAGCCTGTCAATCATTCTTGCCAGCGAGTGACTTTTTTTTCCTTGGAGATCATTGGCCGGTCGGTTGGGGGAGTGCTTCACCGGACGGCCCACCACAAACTCCCCGCCTCCACCTTTTGGCTCGAGTCGACCGTCGGACGCTCTGTGCCCTGGTACACTGGAAACGCTGTGACCTGCTTTTGTGCTCTCCTGGTTCCCCTGTGTGTATCTGTTCCTTTAGCCAGAATGTAAAGCACCTCATTCCTAGAAAAATAAAAAAGGTGATAACTGCAAACAAAAGAGTGCAGCTTTTATCAGTTGTAGAGGGCAAACCCATTCAGCCACGTCGGTTGCGATAATTTACGTTATTTCCAGTATCACAGTCTTTTGTGAGCCGGACTACAGATATAGATTGGAGCCTTAACTCTATTTGCAGTCTCGCAATTTATCTAATGTAAACCAATGAAAAGAATTCTAATATCAGGTCACTATTTCAAATCAAGGATTGTTGGTCCAGCTTGTTTCTTATCTATAGTGTAAAAAAAAACAAAAAAAAAACTCAAGTATTTATGTATGTCGTTCTAAGTACCTACAGACAGGAGTTCACTGGAGGATAGTCCAATTTAACCAAGAATCTGACCCCAGGCTGTGTGTTGTTGTTGTTGTTGCTCGTGTTTGTATCCAGTAGCATTGGAAACAGGCATTTCCCAATTTTATCTCCTCACTGTTTCCTCTGCTGTACAGATTCAGTCATTGTAACATACACGCTTTGCTCTGTAACCGTCAACCCGCGTCTTCAGTACCCCTTATATTTTTAGATTTCTTATCTGATATTGTCATGGCAATAGAGAGCAAACAAACCGTTTGGATAGCTGCCTGCAGGTCTTTTTTTTTTTTTTCTTTTTTCTTTTTTCTTTGTTGGTTAGAACCTGTCTTGGGCCTCTTTGATCAGTGAGGCCTTTTATTCAGCCAAGAAGCTTTGAGAAGCCGGGAGGGGGGGCCGGAGCCACAATGAAGCAGCCAGAAGAGCAGCGCTGCTCCTGAATGGGAGGAGGGAGGCTGATAATTCCTAGAAAAGGTTTTAAAGAGCTGACCCGCAAGTAACTTCAAACACAGGGTTCAGACTGCTTAATATTTTCGCCTCATAAGACTCTATAACGGTAGTTAATTATCAACAAGTTGAGTAACATATTATCGGACACAGATATATCAGGTTGAAACTAATCAGACATGTTTTAGGGGGAAAACGGCATCTAAAACTACCCGGTAACTTTTCACCACATGTCGAATTTACAATGTCTCTCAGTTGATCTGGACTCGTGTGCGCTGGCGTGTGGGAGGTGACCCCAATGAATGAATGATTAATTGCTTACTCACTGGTTATTGAGTAATAAATTCTGCTTGTGGTTTACTCAGAAAAGCCCACTGATTATATAAACATAGCTGGAAATGTTAAAGATAATGCTGCTGCTGGTCAGGATGGAGTCTCAATCATTGTTACATCAGTAGAAAATCTCTACAACTGGCCCTGATTCCATTACATGCTGTTTTCATTTGTGTTCACTTTGTAGTTGTAGTGGTTTATTCAGAATAAGTCGTTATTATCAGCAGGTGGAATAATAAAGAGTCTCTCCCGTACTGAGGCCTTGTCCAAACCTGACCAACATGGGTGATGAGCTCACTGTTCCGATACACACTCTCACTCTCTCTCTCTCTCTCTCTCTCTCTCTCTCTCTCTCTCTCCTCCCCCCCTTCAAAGAACACATCACCACTTGACCCTCGAGTGACAATAAAAGGTTTCAGCTTCACATTCATTCATGTCACTGTGTTTACATCACAAACATTGTTTGCTGATGCTGTCTGTTTGAACAATAAAGCCCCTTTTTCTGTCATCTCAGTCGCCTATGAACAATGTTTTTTAGATAGTTACACTTGGAAAAGACCCATCTTTTGAGATGAACACAGCTTCATGTTTCATTGTGGGTTCAGGTCCTTCTTTAGTTGAAACCTACTTAAAGAGTAATGTTGACTTTGTGGAGCAGAGGGTTGGGGGCACAGGACTGTTTCCTGTAGGGTTTTTTTTTTTTTTTTTTATCAACAATACGTGCTTGTGAAGTTGTGTGTTAGCCTCTGCACGGTGAGGTCACTGCTCATTGGCCTTTTCGAGGGGGTAAGGTTGGGGAGCAGTGATGCCTGCTAGAGAATAGGGGAGTGTGGGAACCAACTGGGCAGCATGCAGGGGATGGGGGGTGGGGGCAAAAAGATGAGGTAAATGTTCTGGAGCCCAACAATCAGCATGTTGATGTCTTCACTGGGTGGCCTAGTTCTAGGGGGGCTGCAGGACAGAGCAGGTCGCTCGGTGTCAGGGCGCTGTGAGAGCACAGTAATGTACAGTACATGCTGGATGATGAATGAGCTGAACTCATCCGTAGGAACAATCCTATAGAATCTCACACTACGATTCTGAATGCTCATACAAGATCGGAGCACAGAGAAGGTGGTGTACATGAGTTATAAAAATGTAGAACAAGTGATAAAGTTGATAGTTTTGCAGATATTCTCAGTAATCCTAATTTGGACGCTTCTGTTTGAAAAAAAAATCCCTGTACCTCCATCCCCTGCAGGTGAAGGCTAATAGAGGTTGATGTGGTCAACAAGTATCACTCCTTAAATATCTTATAATCTATCACCAAATTTTGACTTATAAAAGGGCTTCAGTACTTTGCAGATGGACAACCAAGAACCAAAGACCAAAGTAAAGTTTTTCCCCCCCCAAAAAACAATAATAGAGCATATGTAAGGTATAAATATTGACTTAATAGTTCTTAGCTTGGTAAAAGTATTTTTTTCATGTGAGGTGGCAACGTTGCCTGCTACTGTTTCTTTGCTTAAAAAGGAAAATTAGATATTCATGAATTGATTTAATGATTTGGCCTTTTACCTCAATGAAAACCAGTCTTAAGTTCTTAAAAAGTCCTCAGGTTGCTCAGAAACAGAACAAAGGTTGCATTGGTGGAAAAAGTCCTCAAGCCTTATTTTTCTTTTTCTTTAGCATTTCCTGACATGATGTGTCCACTGTGGAGCCATGTGAGTTACTTCCAGGTGATTTCCCACTTCAGTTCTCAGCCGACTCAGCTCACACTCAGCAGATCTATAACTGCCTTTTGATCTTCCTGTACTTTTTCAACGGCTTTAAAAGGTCCATTGTATTTTATTTGGATAGTTTTAGTCCTATTTTCCTGTTCTTATTATTTTATTGTATTTTTATTGTACCCTCCGGAAATGATATTGCAGCTTTTTGAATGTTGAGGTATTTTCAGTTATATCTTTCTATTTAGTTGTTTATTCCTAGTTACACGTTGTCCTTACCACAGCTTATTGGGAGGCTTTGTTGTGGAAAATATACCTGATGCCTCTAAAAAAGTTAGCAGCCATGATTGTTAGTTTGCATTCGCTGGTTTATCATCATTCATGTGGTCACCAGAGTTCCATTTTTGGAGCTTTTTTTTATGATGCATCAAACAAACCCCAATTTATTCCCTCATTAAAAAAAAAAAAAAAGTGAAACTATCTGTCGGTTTGTGCTTTCAGCTCTGCTAACATGTCTTTAGCCCACAAGTCATGGCCTTTATTGTGGGATGGGCAGTTCTCTGTTGGCATAACATCACAGATTAGATTCTTGGTTTTTGTGATTTGTAGCTTTGGCCCAGTTAGCATAGCTTACAAATAATGATTAGCCTTTGCTTGTCCCTCAAAATAGCGTTGGCAGTCATTGTGGTAAGTCCTCCCAATCGCTCCGTGCAGGCACCATCACTTCTCCTCGACTGACAATACAATACCTCCCGCATTCCTCCGGCCTGCTTCTATCCCCATATAACATGTATTTATAT
This sequence comes from Parablennius parvicornis, assembly GCA_900302745.1. NCBI lineage: Eukaryota > Metazoa > Chordata > Actinopteri > Blenniiformes > Blenniidae > Parablennius > Parablennius parvicornis. Next base: position 14,547 of record OMNM01034926.1, on the reverse strand, counting down.
ATGTTTTTTTTCCGAGCGCAGTTGGCTCCTGTTGGGACCGTGTCGACGCTCGCCTCCCACCCCCTCTGGAGTGAAATCTTAACTCCCAGCACTCAGAACCCCGTCAATGAAAGGCCAGCTGTTCCCCGCCCTCTGCCGGCCTGCTCGGGCCTCCGTTAGATGCCCGCCTCAATGTTCCACCCCCAACTAACACACACACACACATACACACATGCTGTAGCAAACACACACATGCATGCACACTGACAGCCCGGGCTCGTGTGAAAGCATGAAATGCCATTACCAGAGGGCGTCAGGTTACGCGGGCAAGGCCCCAAACTATGTCCCCGCTTGCTAACGAAGGCCGCGGTGAGAAACCCTCGCGCTACAAGCTACGACTTCCAGCTCGGTCGTCACAGCACAGTTCTGTAAAACTTGACCACGAGACCGAAATAGAAAGCAGCGGCCTCTAATGTTGGAGTCTCCCGGAGAAAACACGGGCGGCTGGTGGGACCCCTTCGAGTAAATGAAGGCTTATGTGGCCGGTTCTGATGTTACTGTAAGAGAGGTTGGCAGGCTCCGCCTGATCAAAGACCGTCACTGCCCGTAACATCCCATGTCAAAGGAAATATACGGCACTGATGTCATTGTTGTTCATGTATACAAATTACAGCCTTCAGTCTTAATTTACTGCAAAAGGATTGCATATAGTAAAATATGAACACCTTGCAACTACAGCCTCAAGGGAAACATTCATCACAAATATTAATCTGTCATCAGATGCCCTCAAAGTGCAAACACAACCTCCCAAAGCTCCGCGGTGTGGAGTCACATCCTCAGGGGTGGTGCCGAATGCTCATCTGTGGGAAGAAGCTGCCACTGTTGTGACCTTCACTGAGACATGAACGGATGAAGAATCACACAATTCACTCTTAAATGAGTGATTTGGGGAGCATATATGAACCAAATATTTACAAATAATGGGCTAAACTACACAAAAATATAAATTTCCCCCCAAAATTGATCGAAATATGACAGACTTCTTGATATTTTCAGGAATTTAACCCTTTGAAAATCAGTTTTTTTAGCATCAGATTTACCCTCTTAAGTCATTAAGGCAATAATATTCTCCTCATTAAACGGCTTTAAAAGTATATGGTTGGATGCTTTTCTGCTTTTATGACTTAAATTTTTTATTAACTTCAGGCTTGATCAAAAATAAGAAATACTGAATAATAATCACGATTTTAAGCCTTTAAATAACAGTTTGATTACAGGATAGGCAGCTACTTTCTACTTGTTGGCCTTGGCAAAAAATCTTGTCATTTTTGTTTGGTAAAGGACCGATGACGAGCATCTCTGTGATTGGTGTCTGTCTACGACTCGACCATATTCACATCTGCATAGTGCCGGAAACTCATTGTTCTCTCGTGATTTTATGACACCTTCAACACAGCAGATCAAACAAGATAATAGAAAGTAGCCGTCAGCCATAATTGATTGTTGACACATTTGTTTTGATTGCATCATGTGTGACAGTAACTGCTCTGCGGTGGAGGTTTTAACTCTCCGCCCCTGCTGTGGATCACCACACTGCTGTTTTTGAAGCAGTGGAGAGATTGCCCACGTGGGAGACAAGCTCTACACAGCCCGAGGGCACAGAACCAGATATCCTGTTTTTTCCATCTGATATCAGCTACTATCAGGTCTTAAGTTTCATTCATAAAAATCTGATAATGGTCTGTATTTTCACCGTTTGCACATTTTTCTCAAGTAAAAATCCAAAGATTTTCAGAGTGCTATGAGTAAGTGGACGAGGTGTATGCGCTCCTTCTCCCTGCGAGCCTCAGTGTCCGAGGCAGGTTTGCTTTAATGAGTGGACTCCATTGTTACTCGAGGGCGGCTGCCTGCTTGCAGCTGTGGATGAAACTATCTGGTGTATTTGGCACGGCGCCCATCTTCGGCCTCACTTTTACAGGCGGAGTAGGAGGAGGAGGAGGAGGAGGAGGCGAGGCCAGTGCATTCGACGTGCTTGATGTGGACTGATGGACAGCAGACAGCTTGCTGCGTCTCCAAGAAAACAAGAGTGCTTTCCTAATCTACTTAGACAGGAATCCACAGAAACCAAATGCTGGTGGAGAAGGACGGGGTGTTACAGTAGATGAGAGATTGGCTAACGGAGCATGAAGTGAAAGTACCGCTCTGCTCTCGGTTTTTCCTCTCCATTCAGTGGATTCTTTTT